>SNQJ01S0003670.1:145594-184786 GCA_010110895.2 Picea sitchensis | reverse complement strand
AAAAAAAAGAGTGTGATTATGTTTCCTTCCTTTAATATATGGTTGTTTTTTGAATATTTTTATGAGTATTTATAAAGTCTTCTTTCACACTAACTTTCTTATTTTAATATAGAGTTGTTTTTTAATATTTTTATTGTAAGAGTATTTAGAAAATATTCTTTTCACAGTAACTTTCTTATTTTACAAAGAAAAGTATTAATATTTTCCTAAATAAAATGATAGCGATGGAAGTAGCTCTTGCTTGAAAATGAAACTATTCAAAATTATTATTTCCAGTGTTAAAAGCTAAATATGTAAAATTCAATTTTTTTTTTTTTTTTTTTTGTTAAAATTTTAAAAGTTTCTTCTTATTATTTTGTATTTGTATTATAGGTTTTGAGTAAAAACAAATTCTATAAAATAGTTGGAATGCCATATTAGAGGTGGAACCTTGGGTAGTGATTTATTGAAGTTATGAAATTTGACCCAAATAATATACCATGTGAGAAGTAAATCTATTATATTGTGGATGAGAAATGCAAGATGAGATTCATATTGATGATCATAAAATGAGAATTGCTTAATATATAAATATATAAAAGATTTTTTTAGGAAAAGAAAACCAAGACCACTACATGTTTAAGTATCATTAGGGGTTTGAATGTAATCATAGGATTGCAAATAAAATTACATGGCATTGCGAGTAAGGAAATACTAGTAACATATCATTATTAAATAGTTAATAAGCTAGCTTCATGTAGAGTGGCAGGTGCAAGATGGGCTATTTTAAGCTTTGGAGGAGCAACATAATTGTTGTTTGCTTGGGGTTTAGGCATTGCTTCTAATAATACAACCGAAGTTTATGTTTTAATGCAAGAATTGCGATTAGCCATTGAATCTAACATTCAATTGTTGATAGTGGTGGGTGATTCAAAAACTGTCATTGGAAAAATGGTCTCGAAGAAAACAACTTGTGATAATATACTAGCTTCAATACTATAAAGGCAAAAAAAGAGAGGTGATCAATTTCACAAGTATCAAATTCTTTCAAGTGCTATGGGAGAACAATCAAATTGTGGATGATTTCGCTAATCAAGCCACCCTTTTAAAAGAGGGGGTCATTAGCATCAATAGAAATAAGCATGATCTACCCATTCCATAACCATTTAAACATGAGGACTAAGAAACGTAGCAGGACTTTAAGTTGTCACATGGCTCAACACATGGTAGACTTGAATCATGTTCGGTCTTTGGATTCAAACTATGGAAGACTGAAGGAGGAAGAGACTGTGCATCAACTTAGGAAATTGAAAAACCAATCTTGGACCATGACAATGTAACAATGGAAGAAGCAACCAATATACATGATTTTCACTAGTTTTTATGTTTTACAAATTTCTTAGTATCTTAGATTTATTTTGTAGAATATATACCACTAAGAAGTGATGGTAAAATTTTCCAATGGACATTATAAGCCTTGGTTACAAGCCAATAGCTAGTATGGAATTTTGTTATAGTATGACAATTTTGGAATAGACCTGGATGTAATTATTTTGCAGCTCTACTACAATGTTTTTGATTAATATAAAATCTCCCAGTTACAGTTAAAAAAAAAGAAAAAATATAGCTTCATGGATTTAGAATTCAAAGTGCACATATAATTAAAATTATGTGAATCATAAGGTCTAAACTGACACTGGTATGACAATTTTGGAATAGACTTGGATGTAATTATTTTGCAGCTTTGCTACAGTCTTTTTGATTAATATGAAATCTCCCAGTTATGGTTAAAATAAAAATCTAGCTTCATGGATTTAGAATTCAAAGTGCACATTATAATTAAAATTATGTGAATCATATGGTGTAAATTGACACATTTTATGGTATCAAAGGGTTTGGCATGAAGTGTTAAACAACTATAGTAACCTAAGAGTGAACATTTTGGGTATGTAAAATTATGCATGACATATGACTTAGAGGTCGTCCTCCACTTAGTGAGTAAGTGGGAGGCTAGGATTGAACTAAATTTCAGGTGAAATCATAAGCATGAGTACGAATTTGTATAATGGTAAAATACACTATACGAGTGGATGAGAGGGAATTGTTAAGATCACCTAAAGTAACCGATCTCAATGTTCCTAAGAGTGAAGGATGCATCATCATTGCAAGAGAGACAATGAAAATTTGCAAGGTAGCAACAGGTGGACTTTATGAGGAAGGTTGTCAAATTTTAAATTTTATATAGGGTTTATGTTAGGAGTGTCAGCCAGTGACACATCCTACTCTTGAATTCTTGTGTATTATATGGGTGAGAAGATATGTAGTTAGATGACATTACTTGTTCTCCCAAGAGAGAGGATAGATGATGATTGACCAATTAAATGAAACACTACCAAAATTTTGGAAAAAATGATGTGGTGCACAATGAGAAGTTTAGCTAGCTTTGAATGTGAATTATGCACTTGGTCTACCTTAATAGTTGAGTGTAGGTGAGAAAGAGCCTTGAACCTACAGGGCGTGTAGTTTTGAGTTTTCCATGGCAAAAACTATGGGAAAAATGTGTTGGATCATTATCCAAATTACTATGGTGGTATTGACATTGTAGTATGGTAGCAATTGCTTATATCTAGGTCCAAAATATTGTGTATGTTTGTAGGGTAACCGTGGGAGGGCCCTACCATGGGAGCCTAGAGCTTGTAATCATACACTTAAGTGGATTAGTGTGATGATGTGTTATGATTTTATGAGATGGAAAAAAATGAAGGTTGAGCCAATTGATGTTGATTGTTGAATCAACTTGTGAAGCAAAATGGTTTTCAATCATAGTTCGACCACATCTTATTTATGTATCTCATGTATACTTTGTGATGATTATGTCACATCAAGTGACTAGTGGTCAATATCTTAACTAATTCTAGTTGGATAAGAATGAAACATGCAGAGTGCACCCGTGAGAGGGGCTGATGTTATCTAGTAGAAACCCTTTTTGTTAAGAAGGGGTGTCCTTGTAAGGACAAGCAATTCTTTCACCCATAATTTTTATTGGTAGTAGGGATTTTTATAAGGTGACATAGATGGATAGTATTGTGTAAGAATAAATTTGTTAACATCGTTGATTGAACTTCTCTTATAATAGAGTGTGAGAGTAGTTGAGATTCATAAGGGAAGGGATAAAAACCATAGTTAGTAAGTATGTTGTATATGTAAATGATAAGTTCTTTGCAAAGTTATGAAGTACAATTGCGTGAAAAGAAGCCCTTATGGGAAATGTAACTATATACATTATTATTGACCCTTGTAGTAGTATGATATTTACTATCCCATGTGTCTGTTAGGAAATGAGGAACACTTCCATGCTAAACCTAGCAGAAGAGAGGAAGAAATATTTAAACAAGAAAGTAAATGACAAAGCAAACACATAGTACACAGAGATTTTACCCTGGAAACCCAAACTGGGAAAACCAACATTCCTTGAGTGTTGTGCTCTCTTGTTGTCTTATTCATTCATAATAAAAGGTTACATGCTTAACCTTGGTCCACACCTAAGACACAATCAACATCATAACTTCTTTCTTTACACAAGAACAACCCTGTAGCCAAATCGACTTACATCTGCATGACCAATAACCTCTAAATATTGGCTATTGTATGATTGCAACACACCTTCTTTATAGGAATTACAATAGGAAAAAACCTAAAGAAAAGATGCCCAAACATGGTTATAGATCCACATATATCATTGGCTACAAATCCCGTGAATCTTATGATTTTGTTACAGTCGATTACCAAGTCGGATTACCAGTCGAACTTCATTCGTTATTTAGTCGGTTGCCACATGCCCACCTGTCAACCTCTTTTCGGTTGACCTCTTTGACTTGATGTCGATGTCTTCAAATTCAAATTTACTCGGTCGAACCACCTCGAACTTTGACTTGCTATCAATATCTTCGACTTCGACTTTACTAGGTCAAACCACCTCAACCTTCGTCTTGTTGTTGATTCCTTCGGCTTTGACTGTAAGTCGATCCACCTTGACTAAAATTTCACTATAAAGAATATAACAACCCGACATTCTCCCACTTTTTGTTTTCTTTGCTGAAACCAGGAGATCTCCAAACTCTCATTCATAGACCCAGGGAAACAATGCCCATTGCCTCTCTACACCAAGAGAAATTCACAACACTCACATACTTGGTCAAGGAATCCGCTATGTTTTCCAACGTGTCTACTTTCTCCAGCAGCACCTTGTTGCTTTCCACTATGTATCTCATGAAATGGTATTGTACATAAATGTGATTAGTATTAGAATGATAAGTTGGGATCTTTTCCAAGAATATTGCGCTTTGACTGTCGCAATTTATCTTCATATCTCTCTGCTCAAACTCGATTCTTGAACACAACCTTTGCAACCATACTGCTTATTTACTTCCATGTATTCAATTTCTATTGTTGAGAAGGCTACAATTGTTTGTCGCTTAGTCATCTAGATGATTTCTCCACCGAACATTTTTAACACATATCCACTGGTTGACCTTAGTTGATCCATATCTCCAGCCCATTTGGCGTCGACAAATCCATGTACATTTAATTCACTGTCACCTCTAGGTTTTCCTTGGTAGCATATAGAATAATCTTTTGTGCCACACAAATGCTTGAATACTCTCTTGACAATTGTCTAGTGCTCCTTCCCAGGTGTCAACATGTATCTACTCAACACTCCCACTGCATGGGAGATGTCTGGTTGAGTGTAGACCATCATATACATTAGAATACCAACAACACTTGCATAGGGAACACATGCCATGTCCTCTATTTCATCCTGTGTCCTTGGACACTGTTCAATAAGTAGCCTTGCTCCCACAGGAATTGACACCTTCATAGGTTTGCAATCCTACATGTTGAAACATTTCAAGACTATTTCAATATACTTTTTCTGGTTCAACCCAATATTTCTAGCTGCTCTATCTCTCTTGATCTCCATTCCTAGAATGATTTTTTTTGCACCGATATCTTTCATGTCGAACTTGGAGGATAGCCGCTTCTTCACCTCCTTTATTTCGTTTGTGTTGTTTGCAATCAACAACATGTCATTGACATACACTGCTACATATATGAAACACCCACCTTCTTCTTTAGAATATATAAGTGATCAACTTTTCTTCTCACAAACCCCAAACTAAGGATGTATGTGTCAAAATTTTGGTACCACATCCTTGGTGATTTATTTAGACCATAAAGGGATATTTTTAGTTTGCACACCAAATATTTCTTTCCCTTTACTACAAATCCTTCAGGATGTTTCATGTAGATTTCTTCTTCCAGGTCCCCATGTAGGAACATTGTCTTTACATCCATCTGTTCTATTTCTAGAATAAATGATGCATCCATAGGCATTATTACTCTAATGGAAGTTAATTTTGCAACAGGGGAAAAAATCTCACCGAAGTCGACTCCTTCAACTTGAGAATATCCTTTTGCTACCAATCGAGATTTGAATTTCTCGACTTGACCTGCTTCTTTCATCTTCTTCTTGAATACCCATTTGCTACCGACATGCTTTCTTCTAATAGGTAATTTGAATAAGTCCCACGTCTCATTATTGTGCAAGGATTCCATTTCTTCGACCAGGACGTCCTTCAAGATTTTTCCCTCTACTGAGTCGACTGCCTCTCCGACCGACTCGGGCTCATCGTCGGTGGAAGTTAACACAATTGCAGAACAAAAATTGGGTGGACTATACCTTTTGACTGGTTTTCTTACTCATTCCGACCTCCTTACAACTAAGGTCGGTTGTTCCACCTCTTCTTCTGATTCAATCGACTCATCTGAATCATCTTCTTCATTCCTCAGTTCAAACCACACCTTCTTTGGATTATTCTCTATTTGAACAATTTCTTCAGGCTCAGACTTACTTCCGACTTCTATGAAGGCCACATCTCTACTGTACAATATTTTCCTTGATGCAGGATCCCAAAGTTTATATCCTTTCATTCCTTATTTGTATCCAATGAAAATACACTTGACTGCCTTCTTGTCCAAGTTTCTCCTCTTTTCCTTTGGAACATGCACAAATGCATCACAACCAAATAATTTGAGATGTGAGACTAAAGGATTCTTACAAGACCATACCTCATGTGGAGTGGTGTTGACTAGCACTGATGAAGGAGACATATTTAATAGATACTTTGCAGTGTCGACTGCCTTCGCCAATAATTCTTGTGCGAGCCCAACACCATTGAGCATGCTCCTTGCCTTGTCCATCAATGTTTTGTTCATTCTCTCAACAACTCCATTTTGTTGTGGGGTATATGGTGTGGTATTTTGGCGTGCTATGCTACACTGCTTGCAGAATTGATCAAATTCTTTTCCACATAATTCACCACCATTGTTAGTTCTCAACACCTTAATATTATTATTTGTCTAGTTTTCTACAAGAGATTTAAACTCTTTGAATTTATCGAAAACCTCTGCTTTCTTCGTCAGGAAATATATCCATGTCTTCTTGGAAAAATCATCGTGAAGGAGACATAATACAAGAATCCACCAAGTGAAGGCACTGAAACAGAGCCAAACACATCACTATGAAACAACTCTAGAATACCCTTTTCCCTTGTCGCTCCAGATGGGAACCTCACCCGACTTTGTTTTCCATATATACAATGTTCACAAAATTTGACTTCTAAATTACATTTAGTAAAATATTCAACCATACCTTTTTTATGCTTAGCTCGAAGTCCTTTTTATCCATTATGTTCCATCCTTTCGTGCCATAGCATGGTCGGGTCGAATTTATGATGACATGTCGAGTCGGTTTGAATCGACTTAGCTCGATTCAAGTCGAAGTCGAGTTGACTTTAGTAACATTGATGTTGTTGAATCCAGTCGAGTCAACATTCCCTAATATATTGTATAGGGTTCCAATTAGAACTCCTTTCATCAAGATCATCACACCTATGAACATCTTGCATGAATCCTTCTGAAATAGAGTGTGCACCCTTGCATCACTCATCTTGCTGACATATATCAGGTTTCTTGTAAAAATCAGAATGTGTAGCACACCTGGAAGGGTTCTACTCCTCCCATCCTGCAGTATCAGTCGAACTCTTCCTCGTCTGAAAATTTTGGTTGTCGAGTCATACACCATGAACAAATATCCACCTTCATATCGTTCATATTCGCAAAACCATTCTCTATGTGGTGTCATATGATAGGATTCTCATGATTATATCAACCAAACATCTTGATCTGACTGTGTACTGGTTGACGCCAGGTACACATCGCTTCCCTTATCTAGAGTCATCTTTCTATTAGTAAAATTATTCTCATCGGATCTTGTACTGACTTCCATTGCCTTCGACTTGTAGTCCCTTTTGTAATTCCCAACTTTACCACATTTCTAGCATCTTCTCGTCTAATGTACAAGGGATTTAGATCTACCCTTCGACTTAGACTTTCTACCAGAGAAATTTCCTTTATCTCTGTCAACCGGTCAACCTCTCACCACTAATGCATATTTGGTCGATCCCTCCATGTCCTTCCTTTCATTTATTCTGACAATAGAGATGAAACCACGTCTTCTAGTGATAATGTGGTTTTATTATTCCCTATAGCCACAACTAAGCTATCTTAGGATTATGACAAAGAACATAACATGATAATACATTTCTCCTCCTCAATGATTTTAATATCCACAGAAGACAACTGGATTATAATGGTATTAAACACATTTAAATGCCTAGTCAATGAACTACCCTCACTCATCCTCAGAAGATATAGTTTATTTCTAAGAAACAACTTATTTACTGGGGATTTCGACTGGTACAATATTCCCAACTAGCCCCACAGTTTCTTGGCCGAATCTTCACCTGAGATATTTAGTAGTACCAAATATGAAAGACAAAGTCAAATCATACTCCTTTCCCTTCTCTCTAGTTTCTCCCATTATTCCGTCGACATACCTATCAGAATCATACTCCTTTCCCTTCTTTATAGGCTTTACAGTAGGAAAAACCCTAAATAAAAAAAGCCCAAAGATGGTTACATATACATGTAGATCATTGGCTACAAATCTCACGAATCTTAGGATTCTGTTACAGTCGACTACCAAGTCAGATAACCAGTCAACTACCAGTTGGCATTCATTCGGTTGCCACATGCTCATGTGTCGACCTCTTGTCAGTTGACCTCTTTGAATTGTTGATGTCTTCGACTTCGACTTTACCAGGTCAAACCACCTTGAACTTTGACTGCTATCGATATCTTCGACTTTGAATTTACCTAGTTGAACCACATCGACCTTTGTCTTGTTGTCGATTCCTTCGACTTCAACTTTCAGTCCATCCACCTTGACTATACTTTCATTGCAAAGAATATAACAACCCAACAATGTCGACATGGTGATATTTAAAAATAAGCGAGTTTTAAAATATTCTTGTTGGTAGAAAACAATTTGTGCATCCATTACAATGGAGAGCACACTATACTTGATAGTATTTTATCGAGATCTAGTCCTTAGGATGTAATACATGAGTGAGGCTTAGAATAGTGACCAATGAAATTGTGAAATATCATTGTTGTGTGACGAGAAAGTAGACTTCATCATATGAAAGGATCCACAATGCGAGGTACATTAGGTGCACACTTGATAGGGGTAATGACATATCTCTTGGTGATTACATAAATTGGAGTGGTAATCTAACCAAGGATAAATGTGTAAACTTATCAAGATATATCAGGTAGTATTATATGAGTGGCATACTTGAAAGTTTTATGTGTCTCTGAATGTGATTCCATGTTCTAATGGGTAGCTAGATGGATTCATAGAGATGTGGTGTTGACTCTAAAGATGAATAAAGTGCATCTTATATATTGTCACAATTTGGAGCCAAGTGGAGGGATTACCTTGACCTCCGAGGTGATGTGAATCACTTAAATGCTGGTTCATAAGTAAACAAGGGGTATGTACCTCAGTTGTGAGGATATCCTATGATTGATTTGAAAAAGAAAAGAGTATTGTTAGAGAAATCATATGATTATATGAGGTAACCATGAAAATAACATGGATCAATATTCATTGTTGATTGTAAGTTTGAATGTATTTTAGTCAGTCTTAGGCACACAAGGGAATTGTGATAGCATTTACCCACACCTAGACTATTGGTCTAAGAAAGAGACTAAGTTTCGAGCTATAATCATAATGCATATAGTTCAAATCAAAAATAGGTACAATGAATTTAGGGATTGAAAAAGAGCTATGTCGATTCCCACATAACTAAAAGGAATGTTAATCCAGGGGACAAAGTCTTCCTACAAATCACAATACAAAAGTGCAATGAAAAATGGAAAGGGTGTTAATTATTTTGTGGTTCAATTAGACCATTTGAAATCCTTGAGAATCAAACCAAGTCACATATGGACACACATTACCACCAGACCTATCTAAGGTGTATGATATAATTCCTATTTCAAGTTACACACTCCTATGTATTGGGAAAATTCCATGAGATTATGAGATTAATTTAGAAGTGGTTGATGAGAGTTCATTTCGATCCAAGACATTACATATACTAAATACATGGTCTTGAAATTTTATTAATTATATTAAGGTTTAGTGGGACAATTATTTCCCATGATATACTACTTGTGAGGACATAGATACCATGTGTTGAGATTACGTGGGACTATTTACTTGAATATAAATTTAGGATTGAAATACTAGGAACACATGTAGAAACACTAACAAATACCTATCCTATCTAAAGTCCTATGGAAATCACTAAAAAATTAAAAGTATATCTAACAAAAAAAGAGAGGAGGCAATAAATTTACATGGTAAAACCCTAGATTGCAGAAACATCCATGGAAGTAGGCTTCTATTCTTCAAAACTCTCCCAATTGAAACAACTAGAGAACACTCAAGTATGGACTTCACATGGGATCCATACAACTCTCAAGCAACACACAAGAACATTACAATTGAGCTTCCTTTACCTCTATGTTGGCAGCAGTCCGAAGTGGAAAGAAGGATGATCATGGGGAAAGAAAGCGTGCAGAAAGTGAAGCAATAGCTGGAAGAAAAAGCAACATGCACGCATGCAAGAAAGCGTGCACAAGGAAAGCGACAACTGGATGGAGGAACAACACATGCACATGGGAGGAATACCTAACGTCAGTAGGGTTAGGGTTCTGGTAACAAATTGTAATGGCTGAAGAGCCAAAGATGTATAAATACCGATAATGAGGTATTGTGGACAAGTTCTATATTTTTGAGGGATTTTGTAGTTGTTCCGATTTAGTTAGTAGATGGCTTTGCATTATCGTAGATATGTATGAGTTGATGCGATATGTAATGTTTTTGTATGAACTATTTTGTAATCTGTTAAGCTAGAGGAGAGGAGACAAGGTAGATCTTGAGGATTAGATCGCAGGCTAAGGAGCCTGGTGCGGTCTAGTTTGCCTCATACAAATCTTACCCATCTGAGGATAATTGTAAGCGTGTGACACTGTAGATGCAGAACTACCATAATAAAAGAGTCGAGAGCCAAATCTTTGTTGATGTAGCCCAGGGGGGGTGAATCATGGTAATATCCATGTAATGTGATGAATGCATGCATATATTTAACCTCTTTCAATAGTTAAATGTTGTGTTAATGGGTGAATGGGTTATTATATTGCTATGAAATATGGTTGAGCTATTTAGGAATTAAGCTGTTGAAGGTAATGCATAGTCACGAATAACAAAAGGTTGCACTCAAAAGTATAATAGATGGTTCTGAATACAATTCTCACATCTCATACTCAATCCTGGGATGTAAACACCTGAGTCTTATAGCCACCCATTAAAGCTATCTCGGGTGAGACAACGCAACACATCCGTGCGCTGTGTTTCCTTCTGGTTTAGCAGGAGGGCCGATAGTTTTAGAGAATTTGTTGGAAACCCGAAATACATGAACCCTAGTTTAATAAGAAGCTCATAGTAGAACAAAGGAGAGTAACCAACAAATGGTTCCATTATCATTGGTAGGAACAAAAGCAGATTGAGTAGCTAAGATAGGTTGAGCGAGGAACGAGTAAAGAAAAGAAGAGAGCAATGAGCCATTGCAAGGGAATGTTGAGACTATGGAACCCTACGAAAGAAGAAATCGAAAGCTGGTTGAGAACCAAAGAGCTAGAGTTTGCACAGAAAGACAATATAAACCCTAGAATAACACCCCGAAAATATCTGGACAAATACGTGTTTACCGATTTGCACGAAGTATTTTTCTGTGACTTTCTACATCTATTGCATGAGTGGATACTAAGTTTCAAGGATAACCACGCAAAGAACTGGGTTCAACAACTAGAGTGGACCCTAGTACAGATTGAAAAGTTACAACAGGTGAACAACAAGTTCACCCACGCAATAGACTTTTGGCTTGACAATATTATGGCAGGCTTCATAATAGAGTTTATAGTTGACACAACAAAGTCATATAGCACCGCGGAGCAAAAATTTCTATGCGGACCTCGAGGAAGGTACATTTGATCACTGTATACTTCTATTAAGATACTACTATATAACAAAAGTGTAATGAAAATGGAATCAAATATCTAAACTTCCTTGCGTGCATGGGGAAAGGGGGAAATCACTGACAGAGAGAGGAGGAATGGAAGGAGATAAGGATAAGGGAAAGAAAGAGGAGGAACCCTTGGACCCGATCATGATGAACGATGACCAAATCAAGTGGATCTTGGCATCAATGGGAAGGACATGTAGTAGATTACCCTACCAATACAAGGTGAATACCAAGAAGAGATCCGTAGCCACGAGGGAAGGCTTGGAGAGTGATGAGGAAGAGGTAGAGGATCTCTGGGCTGTGGAGAAGATTGAGGAAATCCTGTGTGCAACATATGAGAGGAAGACAAGAGGTCAAAGAGCAGGAGGAGAAGGAAGCCATCCCATACATATTAATGTCAGTGTGGAACTTATAAACCCATGTGAGACTAATACACCAAAGAGAACACCACCATTTAGACAACCGAAGTTAGGAGGAAGTCTAACAACAAGAAGTACATCTACACACAGAGCAACAACTGGAGGAGCCAGTCCAGGCAACAATATTCAAGTATCTACACCATGCGAAGGAGGTAGTAGTTCAATATTCATAATGGAAAGACATGACCCCACCATCAGGTTACCAAAATTTCAGGGAGAAGCAGCAGAAGACCCTAAGAAGAATTTGTTCATTTGTGCAAAGATCTGGGAAGAAAAGAAGATCACTGATGAATATATCAAACTCACGCAGCTAGCTATTACGTTAAGAGACCGCACACTAGACTGGTACATGAGTCTCGACACAAACAGTGCCCCAGAAACGACAAGGACATTGGCTGGCATTAAGAAGTTATTAATAAATGAGTTCCAGAAGCCAAGCTCAGAGGATCAGTAAATGAATGAGATGATCGAAATAAGACAGAAACCATGAGAGTCTGTATGGGGGGTCGATCAGGATTCAAGCAACTGAAGGGAAAGTTAAAATACCTCATGACTGATATGCAACATCGACACCTGTTTGTCAACTCACTACTCCCTCACTTAAAATACCCTTTACGACAACAAAAATTTCAGATGAAGGCAGAGGCTCTGTAGACAACCTTACAATTGGAAGAGAACCAGTACCAAAAAACAGATCCAACGATCGAGGAATTGAAGGAGAATTTGAAGAATCTAACATTTCAGCTGAACCATAATAAGAACAAGGACAAACGATAAGCTGTTTTGTGTACCACATGCAGGATGGAAGGAGACCACAAGAATGAATGCCTAATGTTCGCATAGTATATGGCAACAGGTATGCCAAATCCATTACCACCGGGAGGACTATGTTGTGAAATTTGCAAAAAACCAGGTCACGACCCTTATCACTGCACGATGATGCAGAAATACCAGACACTCCTAAAGAGTTCATATTGCACCTTCTTTAAGTCAGTGGGCCATGATGATAAATTCAAAACTATGGATCTGATGCGAGAAAGGACATCATATGCATATAGAGTACAGACCGAGATGATGACTGGGAAAGAAGTGCCATAGTTCAATCCAGTCCCAGCTCCTTATAACATTGCACAACAATAGTATAATATCGCGCAACAACCGTACAATAACACACAGCCGTAGTACAACCCGACACAGACTCAGTACAATACCGTTTAGTATAATCAGGCGCCACAGTATAACGCACCGAGAGGCGATCGAGCAGGCTATAGAGGAGGAGGACGAGCTAGAGGAGGTTTCAGATGAGGTAGAGGACCAATCACATGTCACAATTGTCAATAGCTAGGACATTATGCACGGGAATTTCCACTACCACCAACAACTTGTATGTATTTTCGCGCATCGGACCATGATATAGAGGAATGTCCAACCTTACTAGTAAAGATTTAGGAAAAGAGGAATCAAAACAACCAGAATTTTCAGTGGATCTCAGCCGAAGGAAGG
Organism: Picea sitchensis; assembly: GCA_010110895.2. Lineage (NCBI taxonomy): Eukaryota > Viridiplantae > Streptophyta > Pinopsida > Pinales > Pinaceae > Picea > Picea sitchensis. Next base: position 171,330 of record SNQJ01S0003670.1, on the reverse strand, counting down.
GATGAAGGACAAAACATCAACATAGTCACTCGTGGAGGAGATAAAACAGGAACTGACGCAGTTCGACAGGAACCAGAACAAAATCAGTGGGTGAAGAAGAACACTGAACCAAAAAAGTAGTTTGACACGCAGAAGGAGAAGGAGATATTCAAGCAAGCCAGACAAGAATTTCAGAAGGAGGAGATGTCGTCGACTTCAACTGCGCAACAAGACAAGGAAGCACCAGAATATGCGATGCCTCCATCATTGGATCATACCAATGCGATGCAACCCATGGGACAAGTAAGTACAATCAAAGGCTTTTTTCAATCATGTGTAAAGGTATTGAGTGATCCATAATCTATGAAAATATTAATAAACATACTAGAAAAATGTAGCAGCGAGACGAAAGAAAAGTGAGAACCAAAAACAGTTAATCACCTATACACAAGAAGAAGAACAAGTAGGGAATTTAGACTGAACGTTAACATTGGGGATTTCAATATGGGAGACATAATACTGGATCTAGGATCATAAGTGAATGTATTACCAAAGAAGACATGGAAATACATGGGAGAACCAACATTAGGATACTCACCTGTTCAATTGAAACTAGCAAACTAGCATAGAGTCCTACCAATCGGTAGACTGAAAGGAGTGATAGTAGACCTTGATGGAGTACGCACTAAAGTAGACTTTGAAGTCATTGAAATAGTGGACGACACAACACTATATCCAACATTTCTTGGTCTGGATTGGGCGTTTGACAACCAGGCCATAATCAATTTGAAAACCAGGAAAATAACATTTGAGTCTGGAGAATATAGGGTCATCGCACGATTAGACCCATCAGAAGGGGAGAGGTTTGTATAACCTACTTGCCTAGACGAAGAGGAAATAAACCAGTTGTAAAGAACAACTGCGTGCGATGAGGATTACGTAAACCCAACTATAGATGGGGTACTCAGTTGGAAGAGCATTACTTCATGTGAAACAAACTCAAACACTGAGTTAGAGAACTGGAAGCAGAGGCTACATGAAGTATCCACGCGAAGATGTGCAAGAATAGACCGTGTAGTAAGATGGGTAGGCACAAAAATCAGGGAACCACTGAGTTACCATGGACTAAACAATTTGGCAACATTCTTGACACAATATGAAGACATAGTGTTAGAGAACCAGAGACTGTTAGCACTTGAATTAGCACTTAAGGTCACACCTGCAAGATGGTGGGGCACACACAAGGAGACAATCACAAATTGGTACTAATGTAAGAAGTTACTGCACATAAGGTTCAACGCAGAACATAAAAAAAACAAACAACATAAGTATGAAGGACAAGGGACACCAGCGGAACACTTGGAGAACTGCAGAACATTGTGGAAAATGACACCCACAAAGGAATGGCCTCATTACTTCATACACACTCTAAAGGACATACTAATGAATTGGTATACAGACCAGGAATTGCGCAAGGGAACTGCGACCTGGACAACATTGCAACATAATTTTTCAATCACTTTCTCATTTGAACATGAGAACCCCAACATAGACGCAACCCTTAAACGAATCAGAGGAGTAATATTCATCAAAGAACCAGAAGTACAATTGATCACGAAAGAACAACAACAGAACAAACATACAATCAAGGACTTGTTGGCATGTTACCATGTACAGGAGGAAGCACCGAATGAAGAGGATCCGCGTGATATCCAAATCAAAGAAGTAGAAGGTGAAAGAGATGTGGAAGGCCCACCCATAGAATCCGAAGTCATTTCCATGCCGATCAAGGTAAAGAAAGTTAACATTGGGATAGCTGAGCAGCCCAAAATGGTCAGTATTGGGGATTAATGGGATCATAAAATAGTAGAAAGCATCATAGAGTTGTTGTGCGAATAGAGTGACGTATTTCCCACAACATTTACAGAGATGAAGGGTATAACCGGAGAACTAGGACAAATGAAGATACCACTCAGACCTGATGCGAGACCTATTAGAAAGTGACCCTACAGATTGAACCCAATATATAAACATAAATTCAAAGATGAGATCGATAGGATGCTCGAAGCCGACATCATAGAACCGGTGGAGGAGTCAGAATGGATAAGTCCGATGGTAGTACATGACAATAAAAAAGGAGGGATTAAGATATGCGTCGACCTAAGGAAGTTGAACGATGCATGCCTGCACGACCCATTCCCTACACCATTCACAAATGAAGTGTTAGAGAATGTGGGAGGACATGAAGCTTACTCATTCACTGATGGATTCTCACGCTATCATCAGATTAAGATAGCACAAGAGGATAGATACAAGACCATGTTTATGACAAAATGGGGATATTTTCAGTACACAGTCATGCCGTTTTTACTGAATAATGCACCAACAATATTCTACAGAGTGGTCATCGCAACATTTAAAGAATTCATCCATTAATTTCTGGAAGTATACCTGGATGATTGGATAGTCTATAGTCTATTGAAAAACCATGTGGAATTTTTACGACTGATGTTAGAAAGATGCAGACAGTGCCAGATATCATTGAATATAAAGAAATGCATATTTGGAACACTGTTTGGGATACTATTAGGTCATATAGTATGCAACCAAGGTTTATTAGTAGATCCGGAAAATATCGTAGTCATTGTTAACTTGCCAACACCAAAAATAGTTCGTCAGCTAAGAGAGACGTTAGGATACACAGAATACTACAGGAAATTCATCAAAGGATATGCGAAGATCACAACACTGATGGAAAATCTTGTAAGGAAGGATACACATTTTCAGTGGAACGACGAGTGTCAACACGGCCTGGATACCTTGAAGGACAAGATGGTTACCGGACCGATATTAGTATTTCCAGACTGGGAGAAGACATTCCATGTGCATGTAGATGCATTATCCATAGCACTTGGAGCTATCTTGGCGCAACCAGGAGTGTGAAACTTGGATCACCTGATAGCATTTGCAAGCAAAAAGTTATCAGACTCATAACAAAAATATAACACTACAGAGAGAGAAGGCTTAGCCATGGTCTATGCAATGCAGAAGTTCAGGGATTACTTATTGGGAAAACACTTTAAGATGTTCACCAATCACTCAAACCTGAAATACCTAGTCAACGAGCCCGTGTTGGGGGGGGAGAATCTATCGATGGTTACTGCTGTTTCAATAATTTGACTTTGAAGTAATAGTTAAACCAGGAAAATTGAATGCAGGACCTAACCACCTATCAAGGGTCACAAATGGAGAAGAACCTATGAATCTCGAAGACAACTTTCCGGATGCACAACTATTATCAGTACAGATTGCCGATGAATACTTTGTAGAGATCATTCAGTACTTGAGTACATGTACTGCGCCACAAGAATATAACACCGCGCAGAAGAAAAACCTGGTAGTCCGCGTGGCTGACTATCAACTGATTGTAGGACATTTATATAAGATGGGTGCAGATAACATCTTGAGAAGATACGTGTTAGAAAATGAAATACCAAGAGTCTTAGCAGAAGCCCACGAGGGAATAGTAGGAGGGAATTATGCAGGTAAGGCTACAATGCAGAAGGTATTGCATGCAGTACTATGGTAGCCAATGATTTATAGAGACTCGAAGGAGTACTGCCAATGATGAGATGTCTGTCAAAGGGTAGGCAAACCTAACAAAAGGGACGAGATTCCATTACAACCACAAGTAACATTACAGGAATTTGACAAGTGGGCAATAGACTTTGTGGGACCAATCAACCCACCCACAAAAAGAACAAGGGCTCGGTACATTATCACCGCGATGGAATATTTAACAAGATGGGAGAAATCTGCACTGGTAAAATATTGCAGCGCAGAAAAAACAACATACCTTTTGTTTGAACACGTAATCACCATATTTGGGTGCCAAAGAGTTTTTATGAGCGACCAAGGAACACACTTCATAAACAACACCATCCACGCGATGACTGAAGAGTTTGAAATCCATCATCAGAATAGCACACCGTATCATGCACAGACAAATGGCACAGTGGAAGCCTGCAACAAAAATCTGGAGAACGCGCTAACAAAGATCTGTAACATCAACAGAGATGAATGGGACCTCAAAGTAATAGCAGTATTATGGGCATACAGGACTACCTGCAAAAATTTGTCAGGGCACACATCATTTAAACTGGTTTATGGCCAAGAAGCAGTGGTGTCGTTATAATTTTTAGTACCAAGCTTGCGCATAGAAGCCATCATCCAAATGACTGAATGAGGCGCAGTACAGGAGAGACTGAATCAGTTACTAACCATGGAGGAAGACTGAATCTTGGTAGGATTCCACCAACAAGTTCTGAAAGAAAGAGACAAAGCTTGGCACAATAGACACACCAATAAGAAGACATTCAAGGAAGGAGATCTAGTATTGATGTATGATAGCAAATCGTTTCAGCACCAGGGAAAGATCAGAATGCATTGGTTAGGACTGTATGAGGTAAAATATGTTACAAATGGAGGATATGTACAGTTATGAGATTTATCAGGTGCATAAATCAGATGAATGATTAATGGGAGCCGATTGAAGCTGTATAAGGATAGTCGACCATCCATCGCGCAATAAAAAAAAAAATCGAAAAAATAAACAAAAAGGAAACAAAACCAAAGAGGGCGCAGTGCGCCAAAGGAAGAAAGTCCACATGAATTTCTCAAGGAGAAGGAAAATGGTCACATACAAAGGGAAACAAAGACAGAGTAGACAGAGAGAGACAAATGCCAAAGAACACTAAGTGAGTGCACATAGATCACTAAGACCATCCGAGTCCAGGAGACAGTTGACATTCACCACCATGGCACTGTTTAAGCAAGCAGAAGCGAGCTAGATTGCCAAAAAAATCATAGTTCAAACCATGTCTCGAGGACAGGTGGAAGAATGTGAACAACAGTCAACAAAGATCGTCGATATCGACGAAATCTGATTCCCAGAGACAATACAAGTGAATCCGACACTGATACTGGAATAAATTCAACAACCGGAAGTAGAGGCCATGAAGGTAGATACGCCAACAACGACACAGGAGCCTCAGATCCAGGAAGCAAAACCCTAATGGAGGTGCAACCAGAGAGCACCAAAACAACCCCAAAATTTAATGGAATGATGACAAATCCAGAAGTAGTAGTGGAGGTAGATGAGTCCCAAACAACCATCTCAGAACAACGAAAAGTAATACAATCAAGGGGAAAACCATGTAGGTGCTGACACAAGAAACAGAGCTCAAGGAAAAGTTTCAGACGATCACCAAGGAGATCGAGGAAGCTCAGAAGGATAAGGTGGCTCGGGACGAGCCACATGTCAGTGTTGGGGGCCTATTGGCAGCAGACCCAAGTGGAAAGAAGGATGATCGCGGGGAAAGAAAGCGTGCAGAAAGTGAAGCAACAGCTGGAAGGAAATGCAACATGCATGCATGCAAGAAAGCGTGCACAAGGAAAGCGACAACTGGATGGAGGAACAACACACACACATGGGAGGAAGATCTAACGTCGGAAGGATTAGGGTTTTGGTAACAAATTGTAATGGCTGAAGAGCCAAATATGTATAAATACCGATACTGAGGTATTGTGAACAAGTTCTGTATTTTTGAGGGATTTTGTAGTTGTTCTGATTTAATTAGTAGTTGGCTTTGCATTATCATAGATATGTATGAGTTGATGTGATATGTAATGTTTTTTTATGAACTATTTTGTAAACTGTTGAGATAGAGGAGAGGAGAGAAGGTAGAACTTGAGGATTAGATCATAGGCTTAGGAGCCTTGTGCGGTCTAGTTCGCCTCATATAGATCTTACCCATCCGAGGAGAATTGTAAGCACGCGACACTGTAGAGGCAGAATTACCATAATAAAAAAACTGAGAGCCAAATCTTTGTGGATGTATCCTAGGGGGGTGAACCATGGTAATATTTGTGTAATGTGATGAATGCATGCATATATTTATCCTCTTTCAATAGTTAAATGTTGTGCTAATGGGTGAATGGGTTATTATATTGCTATGAAATATGGTTGCGCTATTTAGGAATTAAGTTGTTGAAGTTAATGCATAGTCATGAATACCAATATGTTTCACTCACAAGTATAATAGATTGTTCTGAATACATTTCTCACATCTCATACTCAATCTTGGGCTGTAAACACCTCAATCTTACAACCACCCATTAAATCTATCTTGGGTGAGACGACACAACGCATCCGTGCGTTGTGTTGCCTTCTGGTTTACCAGAAGGGCCGATAGTTTTAGAGGATTTGGTGGAAACCTGAAAGACATGAACCTTGGGTCAATAAGAAGCTCAGAGTAGAATAGAGGAGAGTAACCAACAAATGGTTTTGTTTCTGTTGGTAGGAACAGAGGCAGATTGAGTAGGTGAGATAGGTTGAGTGAGGAACGAGCAAAGAAAAGAAGAGAGCAATGAGCCATTAGAATGGAATGTTGAGACCGTGGAACCCTACGAAAGCATAAATCGAAAGTTGGTTGAGAACCAAAGAGCTAGAGTTTGCACAGAAAGACAATAGAAACCCTAGAATAACACCTCACAAATATCTGGACAAATACTTGTTTATTGATTTGCACAAAGTCTTTTTCTGTGACTTTCCACATCTATTGCAGGAGTGGATACTAAAGTTGAAGGATAACCACGCAACGAACTAGGTTTGACATCTAGAGTGGACCCTAGTACAGATTGAGCAGTTACAACAGGTGAACAACAAGTTCACCCACGCAGTAGACTTTTGGCTTGATAGTATTGTGGCAGGCTTCATAACAGAGTTTGCAGTTGACTTAACGAAGTCATATAGCGCAACGGAGCATGGATTTCTAAGTCGACCTCGAGGAAGGTACATTCGATCACTGCATACTTCTATTAAGATACTGCTATATAAAAAAGGTGTAATGACAATGGAATCAGACATCTAAACTTCCCTGCGTGCATGGGGGAAGGGGGGAAGCATTGACAGAGAGAGGAGGAATGGAAGGAGGTAAGGATAAGGGCAAGAAAGAGGAGGAACCCTTGGACCCAATCATGATGAATGCCGACTAGATCAAGTGGATCTTGGCATGAATGGGAAGGATGCGTAGCTGAGTAACCTACCAATACAAGGTGAATACCAAGAAGAGATCCATAGCCGCGAGGGAAGGCTTGGCGAGTGATGAGGAAGAGGATCTTCGGGCTATGGAGAAGATCGAGGAAATACTGCGCGCAACATATGAGAGGAAGACGAGAGGTTCAAGGGCGGGAGGAGAAGGAAGGCATCCCATCCACATTAATGTCAGTATTGAACCCATAAACCCATATGAGACTAATACACTAAAGAGAACACCACCGTTTAGACAACTGAAGTTCGGAGGAAGTCCGACAACAGGAAGTACATCTACACACAGAGAAACAATTGGAGGATCCATTCCAGGCAACAATAGTCAAGTATCTACACCACACGAAGGAGGTAGTAGTTCAGTATTTAGAATGGAAGCACATGACCCCACCATCAGGTTACCAAAATTTCGAGGAGAAGCAGCAAAATACCCTGAGAATAATTTGTTCATTTGTGAAAAGATCTGGGAAGCAAAGTAGATCACTGATGAAGATACCAAAATCATGCAACTAGCTATTACACTAAGAGACCGCGCACTAGACTAGTACATGAGTCTCTACACAAACAGTGCCCCGAGAACAACAAGGACACTGTCTGACATTAAGAAGTTATTAATAAATGAGTTCCAGAAGCCGAGCTCAAAGGATCAGTACATGAATGATATGATTGAAATAAGACAAAAACTAAGAGATTCTTTATGGGAGATCGATCAGAGATTCAAGAGACTGAAGGGAAAGTTAAAACACCTCATGAACAATATGCAACATCGACACCTGTTTGTTAAATCACTACTCTCGCACTTAAAATACCCTTTACGACAACATAAATTTCAGACACAGGCAAAGGCTCTACAGACAACCTTTCAACTGGAAGAGAAACAGTACCAACATATAGATTCAACAATTGAGGAATTGAAGGAGGATGTGAAGAATTTAACATTTCAGCTGAACCAGAATAAGAACAAGGACAAATGAGAAGCCATTTGGTGTACCACATGCAGGATAGAAGGACACCACAAGAACAAATGCCCAACGTTCGCGCAGTATATGGCAGCAGGTATGCCAAATCCATTACCACCAAGAGGACTATGGTGCGAAATATGAAAAAAACTGGGTCACAACCCTTATCATTTCACGGTGATGCAAAAATACCAGACAGTCCCAAAGAGTTCATATCACCTTTTGTAAGTTAGTGGGCCATGACGATAAATATTGTTGAACTATGGGGCTAATGCGAGAAAGGACATCAGAGGAATATAGAGTACAGGCCAAGATCATGACTAGGCAATAATCACCACATTTCAATCTAGTCCCAACTCCATAAAACATTGCGCAACAACAATATAATACTATGCAACAACCATACAATAATAGACAACCGATGTATAACTCGACACAACCTTAGTACAATACCACATAGTATAATCATGCACCACAGTATAATGAGCCGAGAGGTGATCGAGCAGGCTACAAAGGAGGAGGACGAGCCATAGGAGGTTTCAAACGAGGTAGAGGACCAGTCACATGTGACAATTGTCAACAAAAAAGACATTATGCATGAGAGTGTCCACTACCACCAACAACTTGTATGTATTGTCGCACATCGGATGATGATACAGAGGAATGTCCGACCTTACTAGTAAAGATTCAGGAAAAGAGGAATCAAAACAACCAGAATGTTCAGTGGATCTCAGCTGAAGCAAGGGATGAAGTACGAAACATCAACATAGTCACTCGTGAAGGAGCTAAAATAGGCACTGACGCAGTTCGACAGGAACAAGAACTAAATCAGTGGGTGAAGAAGAACACCAAACCAAAAAAGTAGTTGGACGCGCAGAAGGAGAAGGAGATATTCAAGCAAGCCAGACAAGAATTTCAGAAGGAGGAGATGTAGTCAACTTCAATTGCGCAACAAGACAAGGAAGTACCAGAATACGAGATGCCTCCATCATTGGATTATACCAACGGGATACAACCCATGGGGTAAGTAAATATAATCAAAGGCTTGCGCAAGGGAACTACGACCTGGACGACATTGCAACAAAATTTTTCAATCACTTTCTCATTTGAACATGAGAACCCCAACATAGACACATCCCTTAAACGGATTAGAGGAGTAATATTCATCAAAGAACCAGAAGTACAATTGATCACAGAAGAACAACAACGGAACAAATAGACAGTCAAGGACCTGTTGGCATGTTACCATGTACACGAGGAAGCACCGAATGAAGAGGATCTGCATGATATTAAGATCGAATAAGTAGAAGGTGAAAGAGATGTGGAAGGCCCACCCATAGAATCTAAAGTCATTTCCTCACCGATCAAGGTAAAGAAAGTTAACATCAGGACAACTAAGCATCCCAAAATGGCCAACAATGGGGATTTGTGGGATGAGCAAACAGTAGAAACCATCACATAGTTGTTGTGTGAATACAATGACTTGTTTTCGACAAAATTTACAGAGATGAAGGGTATAGTTGGAGAACTAGGAGAAATGAAGATACCACTCAGACCTGACGCGAGACCTATTAGAAAATGACCCTATAGATTGAACCCAATATATAAACATAAATTCAAAGATGAGATCGATAGGATGCTCGAAGCCGACATCATAGAACCGGTGGAGGAGTCAGAATGGATAAGTCTGATGGTAGTACTAGACAAGAAACAAGGAGGGATTAGGATATGCATCGACTTGAGAAAGTTGAATGATGCATGCCTGCATGACCCATTCCCTACATCGTTCACGGATGAAGTGTTAGAGAATGTGGGAGGACATGAAGCTTACTCATGCATTGATGGATTCTCAGGCTATCATCAGATTAAGATAACACAGGAGGATAGATACAAGACCACGTTTGTGACAAAATGGGGATCTTATCAGTACACAGTCATGCCATTTGGACTGAAAAATGCACCAACAATATTCTACAGAGTGGTCATCGCAACATTTAAAGAATTCATCCATCAATTTCTGGAAGTATACCTGGATGATTGGACAATCTATAGTCTGTTGAAAAACCATGTGGAAGTTTTATGACTGATGTTAGAAAGATGTAGATAGTGCCAGATATAATTGAATATAAAGAAATGCATATTTGGAAAACCGTTTGGAATACTATTATGTCATATAGTATGCAAACAAGGTTTATTAGTAGATCCAACAAAGATGTAGTCATTGTTAACTTGCCAGCACCAAAAATAGTCTGTCATCTAAGAGCAACGTTAGGACACATAGGATACTACAGGAAATTCATCAAAGGATATGTACAGATCACAATACCGATGGAAAATATGCTAAGGAAGGATACAAAGTTTCAGTGGAACGATGAGTGTGAACATGGTCTGGATACCTTGAAGGACAAGATGGTTACTGCACCGATATTAGTATTTCCAAACTGGGAGAAGACATTCCATGTGCATGTAGATGCATCAACCATAGCACTTGGAGATATCTTGGTGTAGCCAGGAGCGGGAGACTTGGATCACCCGATAGAATTTGCGAGAAGAAACTTATCAGACTTAGAATAGAACTATAACACTACAGAGAGAGAAGTTCTAGCTATGGTCTATGCACTGTAGAAGTTCATACATTACTTATTGGGAAAACACTTTAATATGTTCACAGATCACTCAACCCTGAAATACCTAGTCAACAAGCTAGTGTTGGGGGGGATAATCTATCGATGGTTCCTGCTATTTAAAGAATTTGACTTTGAAGTAATAGTTAAACTAGGAAAATTGAATGCAGGACCTGACCACCTATCAAGGGTCACAAATGGAGAAGAACCTACGAATCTCGAAGACAACTTTCTGGATGCACAACTATTCTCAGTACAGATTGCTGATGAATACTTCAAAGACATCATTCAATACTTGAGTACAAGTACTGCACCATAAGAATATAACACCGCACATAAGAAAAACTTGGTAGTCTGCGCGACCGACTATCAACTGATTGTAGGACATTTATATAAGATGGGTGCAAATAACATCTTGCGAAGATATGTGTTAGAACATGAAAGACCAAGAGTCTCAGTAGAAGCCCATGAGGTAATAGGAGGAGGGAGTTATGCAGGTAAATCTACCACGCAGAAGGTATTGCACACATGACTATGGTGGCCAACGATTCACAGAGACTCGAAGGAGTACTGTCAATGATGCGATGTCTACCAAAGGGTAGGAAAACCCAACAGAAGGGACGATATGCCATTACGACCACAAGTAAAATTACAGGCATTTGAAAAGTGGACAATAGAATTTGTGGTACCAATCAACCCACCCGCAAAAAGAACAGGGTTTCGGTACATTATCACCATGAAGAAATATTTAACAAGATGGGTGAAATCCGCACCAGTAAATATTGCAGCGCAGAAACAACAACACACTTTTTGTTTGAACACGTAATCACCAGATTTGGGTGCCCAATATTTTTGATGAGCGACCAAGGCACACACTTCATAACAACACCATTTGCGCGATGACTGAAGAGTTTGAAGTCCATCATCAAAAGACCACACCGTATCATCCACAGGAAAATGGTACAGTGGAAGCCTTCAACAAAATTCTAGAGAATGCAATGAAAAATATCGGTAACGTCAAAAGAGACGGTTGGGACCTCAAATTACCAGCAATATTATGGGCATACAGGACTACCTGCAAAAATTTGACAGGGCACACACCATTTAAACTGGTTTATGGCCAAGAAGTAGTGGTGTTGTTAGAATTTTTAGTACCAAGATTGTGCATAGAAACCATCACCCGAATGACCGAACGAGGCACAATACATGAGAGATTGAATCAGTTACTGACCATGGAGGAAGACTGAATCTTGGCAGGATTCCACCAACAAGTTCAGAAAGAAAGAGACAAAGCTTGGAACGATAGACACATCAAGAAGAAGACATTCAAAGAAGGATATCTAGTACTGATGTATGACAACAAATTGTTTCAGCACCCGGGAAAGCTCAGAATGCATTGGTTAGGACCGTACGAGGTAAAATATGTCACATATGGAGGAGCTATACATTTATGAGATTTATCAGGCGCAGAACTCATAGAAATGATCAATGGGGGCCAACTGAATCTATATAAATACAGTCAGCCATCCACCGCGCAATAAAAAAAAAATGAATAAAAAGGAAACAAAACCAAAGAGGGCGTAGTGCGCCAAAGGAAGAAAGGACACATGAATTTCAGAAGGAGAAGGAAAATGGTCACATACAAAGGGAAACAAGTGGGAAAAGGAAAGTTGGAAAAAGTAGGATGACAAGAGAGCATTAGGCAGAATTAAAGGATGACAAGGACTGATGGGACATCACATTAATCGTGCCAATTGGAAAAGGCAAAGCAAGAGTAATGGCAAGTAAGAAACTAAAGGAGATGCATTGAATCGATAATTACAGTGCATTAGACCCAAAACCAAGGAAGTGCCCTTGACAAGATTCATGGGAAAGCCATACAACACATGGACATGGGAGCCCATAGTCTATTCACAAAGATATAGCAGACAAAGAGCGATAGAGGCAAAAAAACACAGAGTGAGTGCACAGAGATCACCAAGACCGTCCGAGTCCAACAACTAGTTGAAATTCACCGCCATGGCACCGCCCAAACAAGCAGAAGTGAGCCAGACCACGAGAAGAACTAGAGTTCAAACCAGGTCCCGAGGACAGGCGGAAGAAGGTGAACAACAGTCATTGGATATTGTCGATATCAAAAAAATCCCATCCCCAGAGATGATACCAGTGAATCCCACACCGATACTAGAAGAAATTCAACAACCGGAAGTAGAGGCCATGAAGGTAGATACACTAGTAGTGGCGCAGGAACCTCAGAGCCAGGAAGCAGAAACCCTAATATAGGTGCAACCAAAGAGCACTGAAACAACCCCAAAAGTTAATGGAACGATGACAAATCCAGAAGCAACAATGGAGCCAGATGAGTGCCCAAAAACCATCTTAGAACAATGGAATGTAACACAATCAAGGAGAAGACTGCGTAGGCACTGACACAAGCAACAAATCTTAAGGAAAAGTTCCATACGATCACCAAGGAGATCGAGGAAGCTCAGAAGGATTAGGTGGCTCGGGATGAGCGACATGTCAGTGTTGGGGGCCCGTTGGAAGCAGGCCGAAGTGAAAAGAAGGATGATCATGGGGAAATAAAGCGTGCAGAAAGTGAAGCAACAACTAGAAGGAAACGCAACATGCGCGCATGCAAGAAAACGTGCACAAGGAAAGCGACAATTGGATGGAGGAACAACACGTGCACATGGGAGGAAGACCTAACGTCGATAGGGTTAGGTTTTTGGTAATGAATTGTAATGGATGAAGAGACAAAGATGTATAAATATTGATACTAAGGTATTGTGGATAAGTTCTGTATTTTTGAGGGATTTTGTAGTTGTTACGATTTAGTTAGTAGTTGGCTTTGCATTATCATAGATATGTATGAGTTGATGCGATATGTAATGTTTTTGTATGAACTATTTTGTAAGCTTTTGAGCTAGAGGAGAGGAGGGAAGGTAGATCTTGAGGATTAGATCGCAGGTTGAGGATCCTGGTGCGGTCTAGTTTACCTCATATAGATCTTACCCATTTGAGGAGAATTGTAAGCACGAGACGCTGTAGATGCAGAACTACCATAATAAAAGAGCCAGGAGCCAAATCTTTGTGGACGTAACCCAGGGGGGGTGAACCATAGTAATATCTGTGTAATGTGATGAATGCATGAATATCTTTATCCTCTTTTAGTAGTTAAATGTTGTACCAATGGGTGAATGGGTTATTATATTGCTATGAAATATGGTTGCGTTATTTAGGAATTAAGATGCTAAAGGTAATGCATAGTCACAAATAATAGTAGGTTTCACTCACAAGTACAATAGATGGTTCTGAATACAGTTCTCACATCTCATACTCAATCCTGGGCTGTAAACACCTGAGTCTTACAACCACCCATTAAAGCTATCTCAGGTGAGATGGCGCAACGCATCCGTGCGCTGTGTTGCCTTCTGGTTTACCAGGAGGGCCAATAGTTTTAGAGGCTTTGTTGGAAACTCGAAAGACATGAACCCTGGGTCAATAAGAAGCTCAGAGTAGAATAGAGGAGTGTAAACAATACTCTATTATATAGGTTAGAGGGATAAGAGATGATATTCTAAGATGAATGTGGGATAAATTCACTTATAAATTAGTGAGGAGATATGAGATCATATCCCATGATGAATGTGGGGTAAACTCACTTTCTAAATTAATGAGACAATGAAGAATAATATTCCTAATAGTTTAATAATTCCTCATTATGTATACAAAATGCCTTATCATAATGATAGAAAATATAGCTTTAAATGTGGCCACTAGACAAATATTAAACACATTCTCACATTCCGCCTTAATGTTGACTAGAGGGATTAAAAACACACACATTTGGAGAAAGTGTTACACATTGTTTTGGTCACCCTGGTGATGTTTCTACAAGCATGTGCTCAGGCTCTCAAAAGGATCTTTTGCATGAGAAAATTAATTGGTTTCTCCCTCTACAAAACTTGTTTTTAGAATGATGTCGCAGGCTAAGAGTAATACACAGTGCGAAAATGCTTGATTTCTCCAGGTTGTCCTTAACCTAGCTTGCGAAATTTCTGTAGGCTACTCTATAGACAGGGTGCAGCGGAATTTTAAGACAGAGAAAAAGGATGAAGTTCATGAATGTTCTATAAGGGAATATTCTAGAATATGAGGTGGCATCTGTATGGTTGGGATTCTACTGTCTTCTCTAATTTGGTGGGATCATCCCAATCTCTTTAACCATCTCTCCTTCTCCTATATAATGATCGATTTCTCATGGAAAAGGTTAAGAAAAAAGCAAGCAAGATCAAGTAAGGAATAGGCTGAAGGTTGTGTGAGGAACTCTACTTCAATTGATGCTTGAGATCTCCATTGTTTCATCAAGCTATTGTGGGTCATCTTCATGCAAGTTGAAGCAAGTGTGTGTGTTGGAGCAAAGGGCCACTAAAAGGGAATCTTGCAACATCAAGGCAGTTTGGTTGTATCTTCCACTTTTACTTAATATAATGCGATGGCATGTTTCTTTCCCATAAAATCATTCTTGTTTTATTACATGACTCCTTGATCACATGTATAGGTTTTCATTAAACATACTATTGTTGCTTTCACTTTGGTTGGTTTGTGTTCCATTGCAGGATCAATAACACAAGAGCACAAGAGAGAAGCCGGGACAACAAAGACATAAGGAAGTGATATTCAAAGGTATGTCATTCATCCCTTCTTTGATAGTAAATTCAATGATTAATATTAGGGAAAGTACCATGTCCTGTCTCATTTTGTTCTAGATCTAGGTGGATCTAGGGATATCAGTTTATGTCCACATTCACTGATTTATCCAATAAAAAAATTGGCGACTCTGCTGGGGATACAACCTGTTTTTGTTTTTTTGCTGCCCATTTTCCTTTAGCCTACCTCTTTTCATTTCCATCTAGTCTTTGCGTCTGTGGGGGATCCATCCAGACTCATTGGATCTGAAAGTTATTTTGGACTCTTTGCCCTCTTTCCAATTTTTCTTTGTTTACAAGCATTTCTGCACTGTATCTCATATATAGCCTGCGAAAACCTTGGATTCCCGCACCCTAACTACTTAGACCAGTGAAGAATTTCTGCAACCTACCCCATAGCTAGCCTGCAAAAACCTTAAATTCCCGTACTGTACCCTACTGCTGGGCTGTGACCTTATCTGTAATTTTTTTTTGGATTGGGCCTTTTTGTCTTTCACTACCCAGTTTTGCTTTGATCATCTGGGAGGAACTTTTGGAGCCTGTATTTGACTATTTTCTGAGTTAAAGACTTGCCATTGATTGGTTTTCAGGGATTGAAAACCCTTCTTTGTCATTTTACAATTTTTTTCTTCTTGATTTTTATAAACAAGGATATAATCTCTGATTTTGAGATCTGAGTGCTTGATTGATGAAAGTATTTGATTTGATTTAAAGTTTTGGATTGTTTACATTTTCTGGATTGGTTGTTGATTGGAAAGTCATTTTCATTTGCATTTAGTGAAACATTTTCTTATCATCTTTATTTTTATCTTCATTGAAAATTTGATTTGGGTATTTGTTGGGTATATCTATTTTCTGTGACTACTTTTCCTTTCTTCATTATACCCCTGTTTTGGTTTTGGAAAGGAATAATTTAAAGCCATTTATTCTTTTTAAGTAATTATCCATAAGAAATTTTTTGCATTCAATTTTTTTTTATTTTTTTTACAAGAGAACAAATTGAAAAATTCCATTGCTTATGATTATTTGAAATCGTGTTCATTCAAGAAAAAAGAATTTGCATTTCGTAGCTTTCGTATTTCTGGAAAAATACCTTCTCCCTATTGTAGATAGATTTCATTGAATGAAATATTGCATCATTCATCTCTATTTGCATATTATTGGGTCAAGGTCTCATACAACATCAATTTCATCTCCATTCTCCCTCTTGAGTAAAGAAAAACCTCTAAAACACTGGGTAATTATAAAATTTAATCAGTAACTTGTTTTTCTAGGGCTCTTTTCCACCAACATTAGCTAGGCTAGCGCTTTGGAATAGGTTGTGAGGTACACTCTCCAAAGCATAAAACACACTGTAGCATCTTGCGATAGGGAGTGTTCAAATCCATTGGCAACATTTTGTCTTGGGAAGCCCTTCTCACACAAGGGTCAAACCTGAGGTTGCATTAAGGCTGGCAGAGTTACTCACCCTAATTTGTTGGTCTTAGTGTAGAGATTGCACGTATTACGGGGGTCACTTGAAGGTATACCCACAATTATGAGTGGAATCCTTTCGAGTTGATTTCGAGATAGATACCCTGCCCTTGAGCGTGGATCAGACTGTCAACTGTTTCCCTAGGCACCACTGTTGTTCTTGGTAACCTTAGTATCCTATCTCTTTAGGGTCTTACATGAGGTGACTGTGGATGGGAAAGTATTCACGGTACCTGGAATCGACGTTGGCCAGACTCACTCGTGCTCCTTGGAAGGTATACCCACGATTATGTGTGGGAGATTTCACCAGGGTGTAAGTCCATTAACCGGGTCGTCAACGTAACTTTTCCACCCTCTCTATCCTAACCCCTTCTTGTCTTGACTTCGCGATGTTGGATTTCATCACCAACTATGACTTCGAAATAAGAAGGTTTGTTTGCTTGGTTTGATTTTTAGATTTTATTAGCGAGTGCTGTTTGTTTACATAGTTGGCCATAGATTTTTTCCATAAAATATTTGGTTCAGCCAACACGGACCCTCCATGCCATTTGCGCAAGATGCAAGTGATATCCCTGAAAGATCCGGAGGGTTATCATCCTTTTCCGAATAATCCACTAGAGGTCTCTCCTCAACAAAGCAAGGTCCAGGACATCGTAACCTCACAAGAGGAAGGTTCTGCCTCTTTAGAAAGTTTTCGAATTATTTTCGATTCTCTAGAGGCTTTCCGTATACCTCTTGGATACGAGAGACGTATTCTCTGACTAAATTCATCAGGCGAACTTGTTGTTGACACTATTGGAATACTAACCGGACCCCATACAGGCTCTAGAGTTGAGAATCCCCTTTGGACTATCGAAATATTTAGAAGCCCGACTGACATGGTGTGGGACTTTTACAGCTCAGGGGAAGGTGATGATATACCCATCATCTCCCAACTGCCTGAAATGTCTGTTACCTACATGATACCCTTAGACCATTTTTATGGTACAATTAGCAACATCATCGTCATTCCAGACACACAGTCAATTGGTCCTAGCTCAAATTTTTCTCTCCAGATGGCCCATGCTACTATGGTCCCACATGCTACGACTATTCCCACTATAAATGTGGTGGTTAACCAATCTCCCATTGGTACACCACTTTCATTTAGACCTATCCTGTCCCTTCCTCCTGGGTACCAAGCTTTGAATCCTTCCACTTCCGTCCCTACCCAGGTTCCATCCAGACTCTTTGGAATTTTTGTCCCACCTGAGTACAATGCTGCTGCCAATTTTACACCATCCCATGTCCTGTCCAGAGGGTCTTATCCACCTTTTCTTGGGGGATATCGCCCTAGTGGATCCAATCAAATTGGCAACACCCACCTTCCGTTCACTTCTAATTACCAGATTCCCGTTGGAGGACAATCTTATTATGGGGGGAAACCTCAATTTGGGGGTCAACCTTAGTCTGGGGCACCACTAAACATTGGGGGGAAACCTCCACTTGGAGGAAAACCTTAGGGTGGAATCTATAACCCACTATATGGAAAAAACACATCCGGATCACTAGCCCACCTTTGGAACCTCCTTGCCCAAGGAAATACACAATCATCTGGGGGGAAACAAACTCAAGTTAACTCTTTCATTCCCCCTCATTCGGGCCAGCTGTATCTGGGTTATTTGAATCCCACATGGGGTCTACACGTTCACTCTAGTGTCCCTTTTCAAGGGAACATTTACAACCAACCCAATCCCATGGGATACATGCCTCCACATCCACGTCTGAATATGTCAGGAACTTCGACTTACATGCAAACTTATTATGGTCCTACTCTTATACCGACCAAGAATTCCTCCCTAAAGTCACCAGTAACCTCAAGAGAATTGACATTTTTCCTTTTTAGCCACTTTGGATTTACCTGACTTGTCTAGAATCTTGAATGATCCTATCTTACATTCTCCCCATTGGCCCATTATACTAGCCAAGTTACCGTCCGACATTCCCAAATTTGATGGTAAAGCGGGAGAAGACCCAAACAACCATGTTATGAATTTTCACCTTTGGTGTTCATCCAACTCTTTGATGGATGACTCCATTCGGTTACGACTCTTACAACGAACACTCATGGGTTCAGTTGAAAAGTGGTACATAGAATTACCACGAGGTTTATTTAATGACTTCAACACCCTTGCCATGGATTTTCTCACACATTACCAATTGCCAATCTACTATGAGACAGGAACTGACATTTTGAGCTGCTTTAAGCAATCTTTGACCACTCATATTTTCGATCACATCCATGAGTGGAGACGAAGACACCATTTGATCAAAATCGACCTTCCTGATCAGTTATTGGCTGAATGGCTCACCAAATCATTCATGAATAAAATATCTCGTGATATTTCCATGGGTGGAGTTGTCATTGAAGAACAGGCGATCAGTCACACTGAGTACCTAGATCTCATTTATTCACAAATGAGCACTCTTTACGACTTGCTCCCTGATGCTCCTCGCCCTTCTACCACCGCTACCTCAACAACCCCAACAACTTCTCATGCTGCTGATGGTGTGATTGACACCTTCCATGATGACGCTAAATCCATGTTGGCCACTCACACTAATTCCAAATCTACTACTTCTAATGTTCAAAGTGCTCCGTCTCCTATTCCTTCCACCGACAAAACTTTCGAGGTTAATTTAGTTCAATCTATCCCAGCCAACAAAAACAAATCTAAAAAAGGAAAGGGTAAGAACAAGGAGGATAGAAATAATAATCCGCAATCCGATAAACCCAAGACACAGTCAAATGATGATAAGGATAAGCGTAAACCTCGATATCCTTGCCTTATCTGTGGTGATGATCACTACACGAAAGATTGTCCAAGACGTGCTGAGGTCACTAAGTTCCTTCAAGGAACCAGAAAACCTCCCCCACTGACCGTTTTGTCACAAACTTTCCCTTTTCAATAGCAGGCCTAATTGGTCATTCATGACCAACCCTCTCCTTCCACCACTTCATATTTCCTTATGTGTACTGGTAATTCTACCAAGAACGACATTGCCATCACCACTCGGGCCAAATATTATTCTCCTTCAAAGGAGAAAGTCGATGATTTACCACCTTCATTGGTTCATTTGCCTCCTTCAACTTCACCTCCCAATGGTCCTCTTCATCTCAAAGTCTGCCTTCAATCCTCATGCACGTGATGCTCAAAACTACAATATTGTAGAATATCTTGCGCAAGCACCCTCTGTGATGTCATCTCTCAAAGTCCTTCAAAGTTGTCCTACTCAACGGAAGGCACTGTTAAAGTCCATTGGTGGAATTGATCCCACATATAAGAATTTGATAATCTTTGACTTGGAAGATCAAATTTCAAGGCTACCTCCTCAGTTAGCGTTTCAGATACAAGTTGTTGTCGAGAATAAGAATATTTGTAGAACCATTATTGATGAAGGCGCCTCGACATGTGTTATGTTTATTACTTGTTGGAAAGCCATTGGCTCTCCCCCTCTCACCGAATCATACAATACACTTAAGGCTTTCAATGGTTCTAGTTTTAAACCCTACGATGTTCTTCCCTCGTTGTCTATTACGTTGGAAGGCAAATTGGTCAATGTCGAGGTCGAGGTATTTGATGCGCCTCCGAATATAACCTCTTACTTGGATGTAGCTGGATTGATTCCATGCATTCCGTTGTGTCTACCCTCTTCCATGTGTTATGTTTCCCCCATAAAGGAAAATTAGTCACGGTTGACCAACTGGCCTTTTTCAATTCCGATTCCCGTACTAGCAACGTACCCTTTATTTCAAAAACACCTCCTGGGTACAAGAGTTTCGGTGTGGGTTTTATGAAAGATTCCACTTTGATGGTCACATTCCCAATCCCAACACCTTATATTCCACCTCCTTTTGTCACCTCAATCAACATGATTTCCACCACCATCTACAAAACCCCCGCGTCTCATGACCCATGGATAGTACTTGACCTCGGTGATTATCTACTCTATAGAGAACAAATGCCTTTAAATCCTGTTGAATCTGCTTATCAAGACATTCAATCGACAACCCCTTCTAATCCTTCTCTTGGTGATTCATCTCCTGTTCTGTTTCACATAATATTTCCTATGAATGAGATGATCATGTCATTTATGTCCATGGAAGACACCCCATGGGATTATGGACATCATCGTTCCATTCTCTTCCTAGAGCAACACACCATAGAGAGTTACCAACGAATTTCGACTCCATCAACCATTGTCATTTCCTCTGTTCCTGAGTCAACACATGATGTGAGTTATGAAGGGAACTTGAGTAATATTTCACCCATCGTTCCTCTTGACATATCCATTAAACCTGGATTTGTCGAAAATGTTCACATCGAAGCCACATTTTTCGATGATGAAGTCGTCACTTATAAAGTTATTTTTCAAGAATTCCGTGAAGTTTTCTCTTGGAGCTAAGAAGAGATGTTGGGTATTGACCTCGATATTGTTGTGCATGAAATTAAGACCTACCCGGATGCTAAACCCGTTCGGTAGAGACTTTTCTTGGTGCACCCTTGTAAAGTCGCCGCTATCAAGCTTGAAGTTGAAAAACTTCTTAAAGCCGACTTTATCTATCTTGTGGCTTTAACCAATTGGGTATCCAATGTAGTTATGGTCAATAAAAAATAAGGCATGATCCATGTATGTGTCGATTATAGGGATACTAATAAATCTTGTCCTAAGGAAAATTATCCAACCCCCTTTGTTGACCAGATTGTCGACGATTTTGCTGAGAGTGAAATCTTCTCTTTAATGGACGGTTTCTCCAACTATAATTATACTAATATTTTTCCCGTGGATCAAAACAAGACTGCTTTCATTTGTCCTTGGGGTACCTTTGCCTACCAGAAACTGACTTTCGGTTTAAAGAACGTTGGTGCGACCTTTCAACGCGCCATGTCTTATGATTTTCATGATATCAAGCACATCGTACAACCGTATCTCGATGATCTACTGATTCATTCCATGCACCACCAAGATCACCCAGCCCATCTTCGAGCCATTTTCATTCACTGTCGTTACTATCGTATACGTTTAAACCTGCACAAATGTGTTTTTTGTGTGGATTTTGACCGACTTATGGGTTTTATTATGTCACTTCGTGGAATTAGGGTGGACCCTTTGAAGGTTGAGGCTATCCTTAATCTACCTCCTCCTTCTACACTTCGCCAGCTCTAAAGTTTGCAAGGGAAGGCAAACTTTTTGCATCGATTCATCTCGAATTACGCTGAGTTAACACTAGGATTTACTCGACTATTGAAGAAGGGTTATGAATTCGTATGGGACGAGACTGCCAACAAAGCCTACAAATATTTGAAACTTTCCCTAACCCGTACACCACTTTTTTTCCCACCCAATTATAGTCGAGACTATTTCCTCTACCTCACCACTTCGAACTATACCATTGCCATGGTTTTAGTCCAAGAAGATGATTCACTCGACGAACATGTAATTTATTATTTGAGTCGGAGTTTCACGACTACTGAAGCCAAATACCTGGATGTAAAAAAATTGGCCTTGGCAGCTGTTCAAGCTGTCCAACGTTTCCATCACTATATCCTATTACATAGGACCACTGTCATTTCCGATTGCAACCCTATGCAACTTATCCTTACACGCCAACTGCTAGGGGGCAAGTACTCCAAATGGATAGTGATTCTCCAGGAGTTCGACTTAGATTTTGAATGCACTAAGTCTAAGAAATCATTGGTTTTCACCGAACTGATATGTGACCTTCCCTCCACTGAGACAGAAAACGTGATAGAGGATTTCTTGCCTGATGAATCCCTTTTTTGATTAGTTATAATGACGCTTGGTATAGAGATATTATCATCTATCTCCAAACTCAAACTTTCTAGCCCAACCCTTCTAGCACAGACCATCGTCGTATACGGTATCAAGCCCGTCAATACATAATTCTCGGTGACACTCTTTATCACCGTGGTGTTGAATTTATTTTCTGATGCTGTCTCACCTATGATGAGGCTGAGAAATCTTTGAATGACTGCCACTCTGGAGCATGTGGTGGTCATATGTATGGGTATGCCACTGCCCAAAATAGCTTATGAGAAGGGTACTTCTAGCTTTCTTTGTTTAAAGATTGTATTACTGATGTACAGGAGTGTCATTCTTGTTAAACATATAATAACAAGATAAGATCTCATCCCACTCCTTTACACCCTATAGTTTCCGTTGGTCCTTTCGCAAAATGGGGCATTGACTTCATGACATGTAACCCTCACTCGATTGGGGGGCATGGATACATCATCGTAGCCGTGGATTATTTCACTAAATGGGCCAAGGCAATGCCTACATTCGATAGTACCAGAAAAACTTCATCCCTGTTCATATTCAATCATATCATCACTCGATTTGGAATCCTGCAAGCTATCGTCACTGATCACGATAGCCATTTTAGAAACTTCATGATGTCTGAGCTTAGTAAAAAGTTGAGTCTTTGGCATGAAAAATCAACCCCCTACTACCCACAGGCTAATGGCCAGGTTGAAGCGATAAACAAATTTCTTATTACTATGCTTCGATGGATAATATGAATTCACAAGGTAAGTTGGCACACGATTTTTTTTCTAGCATTATTGCCCTATCAGACATCCATGAGCTGTCTTGTTGATTTAATGTGAGATACCACCTTTGAAGCTATTCGTTGAACTTCTTCCCAACACCTCTGCTGAAGAGGAACATCTATTGTACCTGATGCAATTAGATGAATCCCATCGTGATTCCACCCTGGTTATTGAAGCTTAGAAAAAGCGTGTCAAATCCCAATATGAAAATAATGTCAAGCCATGTGTTTTCTATGAAGGTGATCTAGTTCTCCTCTACAAAAAAGATCGTGATTTACTAGGGGCCAAAAAAATCGAGGCTATGTGGTGAGGCCCTTATATCATCAAATGAGTGTTGGAGAAGGGAGCTTATGAGTTAGTGGATTATGATGGAATTCCTTTGAGTGAACCCATAAATGAGATTTACTTGAAGAAGTACTATGCTTAGGATATCTTTGCATGAGTGCTTGTGTTTTACTGTATCATACTCTTGTGTGCTACTTTTGTGTGCTTTTTCATTATTTGGTTTCGACCCCCAAATTCTTACCTTGCATTGTGCTTGGTTTCCATATGTCCGTGTCTTCGCTACCCTACATTGGCTTCACCGATGGCGCTAGTCGTAGTACTTAGAACTTAACATATGTTGCTTGGGAAATCTATGCACCTACCAACGAATTAATCAGTCTACATGGTTTCTACCTTGGTAGTGCAACTAACAATATCACGAAATATAGTGTAGTCATCGAATTGTTGACCGACGCTATTGTAGAAATTTCAATACAAATTAAGTATTTCCTGCGATTCTCGTGATCTAACAATTACGCCACTGTTAAATACATAATCACTTCTACTATTATTCTTGTGGAAAATTAAACCACGATCACAACCACAATCACAAAGTGAAATATCAAGAACACATAACACAAAAGTTTTACCGGGAAAGTGTAAAGCTAAAAACCCCACTATCATATATTATGTATATCATGAATCATGAAACAATCTCATAAAAAACTCTAATCCAAGAGCTCTCAGTACAATACAATCATCTCACATTGTCATACACAAATCAACAAATACATGTTCCAATTTCCATGTCCAGACAGCTTGTCTCCTCTACACAATCTTTGCAATTCAAATTCTCACAATGATCATTAACAGATTGCCTAGTTTGCACATGCTCATAAGCATATCCACTGCATGTGTGATTAAATCAAAACTGATAGACAAACTGTCCCTTTGATCTGTTATCTCAACTGGGTCTCCACTGGATCTGACATGCATGTAGTTAACTGCGGTGAATCTTCAGTTTCATGTGAGTTCACTGATTCACTGAACTCTCACTAGTGCATGTTTAGTTACAACTAGTACAACTGATCTTAACTCACTTAACTACACTTATAATTCTGTTACAAATACAACTCACTTAGTTATGAATGAGATAATAGATTAATATTTATTGTCTAATTTATTTAAGGGAAAAATAAATTAGACACATGTTTCTTGTTGGGTTTTCAACACTCCCTCTCAACAAGAAAGGGATTATCCTTCACCCCAATCCTGTCTCTATGATATTCGAGTTTTATCCTGGTGAGTGCCTTCGTCAGAATGTCTGCATTCTGATCTTCCGTAGGAATGTATTGAAGTAACACGATCTTCCGCTACACACAATATCTGAGATGATGATACCAAATATCTATATGCTTAGATCTATCATGAAACACAAGATTAATCGAGAGGTTAATGCATCTCTGATTATCACAATAAATCATTGTCGTATCTAAATGAGAACCAAACAAGCCAACCAAGATCTTCCTCATCCATATAGACTCACATACAGCTTGACTCGCTGCCATGTATTCCACTTCCGCTAAACTAAGTGCCACAGATATTTGTTTCCTACTGTACCAAGAAACAACTATAGATCTGATACTAAAGATCCCCCCTGATGTGCTCTTTCTATCCGTTGGGCTGCCTGCCCAATCTACATTCATGAAGCCATGTAACTTCATCTCATCTATCTGTCTGTACCATAATCCATACTTAGATTTTCCCTTCAGATATCTTAGGACATGCTTACCCACCTTCCAAAAGAGTTTGGTAGGCTTAACCATCGCTTGACTTAGCTAGTTAACCACGTAGAAAATGTCAGGTCTCGTGTTCACTAAATACATTAGCGAACCCACTAAATGTCGATAGATAGTAGCATCTACTACTTCTCTAGAAGTAGCATCGTCTTTCCTCCAGTTTCCTGGAAGAGGAGTATCCATGGGTTTGCAGCCCTCCATGTG
>SNQJ01S0003670.1:117350-145584 GCA_010110895.2 Picea sitchensis | reverse complement strand
AACTCCTTTGCAAGGTCCTCCTTGCATGAGTGTATCAACTTCTCATCACCAGTAAGTATTAAATCATCAACATAAAGCACAATGATTAAAATCTTACCCTCCACCACAATTTGGTATAGGTTTGCATCCGCTTCACTTTTGGTGAAGCCCAATCCAATGAAATAGTTGTCTATCCGAGTGTACCAAGCATGGGATGCTTGCTTCAGCCCATACAATGCTCTCTTGAGTTTTCACACATCTGACTCTTTGTCAAAGGTCTCAAAACCTTCTGGCTGTTCAATGTACACTTCTTCCTCAATGATCCAGTTGAGGAACGTAGTTTTTACATCCATCTGATGAATGTGCCAGCCCATCTGCGCTGAGAGTGCAAGGATGGATCTTATGGAAGAGTACCTTGCGATAGGTGCAAATGTCTCATCATAATCTATCCCCTCGATTTGTGAGAAGCCTTGGGACACAAACCTGGCCTTGTATTTCTCCACACTCCCATCAAAAACTTGCTTTACCTTGTAGATCCATCTCAAACCTACCACTGATTTTTCAACCGGTCTTGGGACAATTCCTATGCACTATTTTTGACAATGGAGTTATACTCCTCTACCATAGCATCAACCCAAGTGGGGTTCTGCACTGCTTCCTGAAAGGAAAATGGTTCAGTCACAATACATTTTCTCATGAGATCCATGTATCCAACAAATTGATCAAGAGACTGTCTCTGTCTACGCTGTGAAGTAGGGGCTCCTACATTCTGTGCAGCATCTAGTCTCAATCTGTCAGCTTCTGTGGTGCGCTTTCTTCCATTTCTGATGAATGGCTCTGTTTGAGTGGTTTCCTCCACTCCATGAACCTCCTCATCTGGTTGATCCACATCTTGAGACTCATCCTTAGGAACCAACAGTTCCTCTTTTGCATGCAAGTCTAGCTCCTTCTCAAGCGACAATCACATGTCTTTCCCCTCATCGAATTTTATATCCTGTCGCATAACAGTCATCTTACTGTTTAGAAAATACACATGATAATTATGGGGTGTTTCTGTGTACCCCACAAATATCCCAACTTCAGCAGTCGGTTCCAGCTTCTTCCTGGCATCCTTGGTCACATGCACATAAACAGATGAGCCAAAATTTTTAAAATGAGAAACATTAGGTTTATTGCCAGTAAAATATTCTTCAGGTGTACTCTTGCCAACAACAGTTCTACACATAAACTGCAGTATTGCATGATTTTTCCCACAAATTCATTGGCAGGCCCTGATCATGCAACATCGCTCGTGCTGCACCCACGATCGTTCTATTCTTTCTCTCCGTGACCCCATTTTACTGCGGGTTATGAGGCGCTATGAGTTCTCTTCGAATTCCTTCTCTACTTCAGAAGTCTTTGAATTCGCTAGAGATGTATTCTCCACCATTATCACTCCTTAGAGCCTTCACTTGCTTCCTCGACTCTTTCTCCACCAATGCTTTAAACTCATAGAACTTTGAGAATGTTTGATCATTCTTCTGCATGACGAATATCCAACATTTACGAGAAAAGTCATCAATAAAAATAACATAATACCTATGTTTTTCTATTGAAGCAACCGAGAATGGTCCACACACGTCTGTGTGAATTCTCTCCAGGATCACTGAAGCACGATTCTCCTTTTCATGAAAGGTGGAATTTACATACTTCCCCAGGGTGCACCCCTTGCACTTCTCTAACTGAGCAAGTGTTCCCCTTGGAAGTCCAGTAGATATCTGCTGCATGATCTTCAAGGCTCCATGATGAAGATGGCCCAATCTCCTGTGCCATAATTCACCTTCATACCAACGCACCACTTTTTCTGCCTTGCCTATCATGGCATTGCAACCATCTACCTCCAACATGTAGAGATTCTTAACTCAGATCCCTATCTTCTTGACTTGACCAGTTGCTTTATGTCACAGGTAGGATATTCCATTGCTAAAAACAACATCATAGCCTTTGTCCTCCAACATTGCGACTGAGACCAGGTTTTTCTTTAGACTTGGAACATGTATAACATTTTTCAATTGAAATGGTTTAATTGACTCCCTTTGAAAGGTAATGGTACCAATACCAATTTCACTGTATCGTCCATCGTCACCCATCTCTATATGCATTATGAGATCTTTCTCCTCCAAGTCAATGAAAGACTCTTTATCTCCCATCATGTGGAAGGAAGAACCACTATCCAAATACCACACCCATCCCGATGCACTTGAAGCCATGCATGCGATCAAAGAAAAGTCAAGTTCAAGTTGTGAGACAAGAGCCTCACCAGTTGCATCTCCAACAACCATCTTCTTCTTCTTCTTCTTCTGTGGACAGTTAGTAGGGAGATGCCCATGTTCGTGACAGTGAAAACACTTCACTTTGGACAAATCCAACTTCTTAACTTTAGACTCGGATTTTGGATGGAATTTCTTCCCTTTCCCTTTCCTTTCCTTGGAAGTCAAAGAACAATCCTCTTCATCATCACGCTTTGATGAAGATCCATCTATGGTGTTCTGCCTAAACTCCTCTTGCACTAGATCCGACCACAGTCATTCCCAATATGGCAATTTTTCCCTTCCATTGACAGAGTCTCGATAACTGTGCCAACTCTTAGGAAGCCCTAGGAGCACCAAGCTCACCAAATCATCAGCAGTGACTGTTATTCCCACACTTCCAAGCTCATCCCGACATTGGAAAAAATTCGTGAGATATTTTGGAATGTTGTCGCCCTTTTCCATCTTGATCTTCCCGAGTTTATCTTTGAGCGTCAATTTCCTATGGTCGCTACTGTTTTGGAACTAATCTGTCAAAACCTTCCACATTGCATGTGGTGTGGTTTTCCCATGGAGACTTGAGACAATGTGGTCTCGTACTCCCTCCAACTGAATCCTCCTCGCCTTCGCCACTTTCTTTTTCCATGCATCAAGATTTGCAGTGTCTGTCGCATCCGACTTAGGAACATCATTGTCAATGTAACCCTTCAAGCCATTGTCTTTGAGCACTGCCTCCATCCTGTCCTTCCAGGAAATGTAGTTAGAGCTACCCTTGAGTGCATACTCCAACCTCAATCCATTGAAATACATTTCAATCTTGAATCAAATGTCGCACCAAGAAAATATTGCAAATTCGAATGTTATCCAACCAACAAAAATCAATTGTTGCAATCCCTCTTCCCTGGGAGGTTTGCACCCCACCTAAGAGTAGCCCGAGGGAAGTTCTCACCCTGCCTGTTTGTATCCCGCAAACTTGCTTGGGAAGTTTGCACCCTGCTTCACTGTAGGGTGAGGGGAGTTTGCACTTCTCCCTTAAGCATCCTGCGAGATTCACCTTGAAGTTCTCACCCTGCCTTTGTCTAGGGTGCGAGAATTTCTGCTCTGGGAATTGAATGTAGTATACAGTACTAAATTTCACACCCTACTAGAGATGGGACCTGTGAGAATGAAATTATATTCGCACCTCACTTCCGTAGCTCTGTGGCCTCCGTGGCTCTGATACCATGTAGAAATTTCAATACAAATTAAGATTTTCTTGCGATTCTCTTGATCTAACAATTACGCCACTGTTAAATACATAATCGCTTCTACTATTATTCTTGCAGAAAATTAAACCACGATCACAACCACAATCACAAAGTGAAATATCAAGAACACATAACACATAAGTTTTACCGGGAAAGCGTAAAGATAAAAACCCCACGATCATATATTATGTACATCATGAATCATGAAACAATCTCATACAAAACTCTAATCCAATATCTCTCAGTACAATACAATCGTCTCACACTGTCATACACAAATCAACAAATACATGTGCCAATTTCCGTGTCAAGAGAGCTTGCCTCCTCTGCACAATCTCTGCAATTCGAATTTTCACAATGATCATTAACGAATTGCCTAGTTTGCACATGCTCATAAGCATATCCACTGCATGTGTGATTAAATCACAACTGATAGCCAAACTGTCCCTTTCACCTGTTATTTCAACTGGGTCTTCACTGGATCTAACATGCATGTAGTTAACCGTGGTGAATCTTCAGTTGCATGTGAGTTCACTGATTAACTGAACTCTCACTAGTGCATGTTTAGTTACAACTAGTACAACTGATCTTAACTCACTTAACTAAACTTATAATTCTGTTACAAATCCAACTCACTCAGTTATGAATGAGATAATAGATTAATATTTATTGTCTAATTTATTTAAGGGAAAAATAAATTAGACACATGTTTCTTGTTCACTTTTCAATAGCTATTTCACTTGGAATTCGTCACCTGCTTGTATGACTCGATTCACAGCTAGTAGCACTACAATTGAGTAATGCATATGCTATCCGAAGTTTTACTTTATTAAGGGTATATTTACAAATTCGCCTATAGGAACGTTATTTTGATTATATTGAATATTAACACATTCCTAGATGTCTAAATACATTAACAGATGCATTAGCTAATTATGTGTTAGACATACATTTGAGACATTTATACATCTAATCACATGTTGTACATAAAGAAAAGTAAGTCGGTATAAGCCTCATGTATATATATAACGATACAAGTTTTTTACAAAAAATGTTTTTGTCTGAAGACCAAAATATCAAAATTTGAAGCACATGGCTTCATATACAAAATAACATCAAGGATGCTGCTCACAATAACACACAACTACTCATGCTATGCTACAGAGCAATATACTAATAGAACCAGATACACCTATAGTATGACACTGATATCGTCTCCGAATCTCGTCGATAGAGATATCCAGGACGTCTGCTGTCAACCTCTCCAGGTTCTTCTCGATCGCCTCATAGTCACCAACCTCCCATCCTACTGCCTCGGCTGCTTCGCCTCGTCTTTGGATGGGGGATGTACCAAGAGGCCGGTGCAGTCCTACATCTGCATTGTCAAAAGAGTTTTTGATTAGTCCTTAGATTAAAAACATAAAAACATTTCATATTTCAAAATTTACAAAAACATTATAAAAACAAAAATGTGCTTCTTACCTAAGTTCCCCCATTGAGAACCCTTGGGTAGAACCAAGTCTGGGTCGCCTCTGAAATCCAAACTGGTATAGGAATAATCATCTACCATCAATACCTGAGGCCTCAACCAATCAAAGAATACATCGTTTTATTTGACAATAGGACCCACCACGTGCCGAGCCATGAGGTCGCACCATCTTTTCATCCTTGGATCCTCTGGGGTTGGCAGGCCCCAATATACATGTAAACTCAAGTGAGGAACCCTCTCGAGGATGAAAGACACTAAAATAGATCCATACCTGAATTTCTTCAGGTCGCCTCTCTTGCACTTTGTTAGTTGTTTCTTCATACTGTGAAGAACCCCATTAGACTAGTTGAATACCTGGGGCTCCATGAAATCCACTGCATACTGGAAGTAGCTCTGGAGGGCCATGTGAGGAGATGCACTCCCCTCCATACGTGAAATAGTGAATAGGATATTCTGTAAGGGTAAATATTGAACACCCATAATGGAAACCTTTCCCTTACGTCTCTCAACATCAGGATCACAATACTTGCAGACATACTCACTCATTGGTAAATCGCTTCCTCTACTACCTATCAAAGTCACATGGGATCCACGACGTGAGAATCTCGTCAAAAAATAGATATCTTCGATATCTAGGGTGAGCCCGTGGACTCCCAAATGAAAAACCTGCTGATCCACATCCCACATGTGGACCAAGTACTCAAGCAACCGTAGCTGGTCCCTCATACCTTGGATTTTGAAGAACTTCAGAGGCCCTCATTGCCGGAGGGAATTAATTGTGCCCAGGTCATTCCTGACGACGATATCATCATCCTCATGTTCTCTTTCCCTCCAATCCAACATCCTGATGGTAAAAACCAACAATGGATCCATAATAAGAAAGTTAACATCTTTATTTCACATCCTTGGTAATTTTTTATTGGTTAAATACTCATACAAAATTTTGAGTTTCACCCACCGCAGGTGGAGTTTTTACGCAATGTGGAATTTCTGCAGGTGAACCAAAGGCCACCTATAGAAACCTATAGTTTCCATAGGGCCCGATATACCCCACCTATGATGGCTCCTTCATGCACCTACCGGCTTAAAAACTGACTCAAAAACTATTTTTTAACGAGTGAAAAAGAAAATTAATCCATGGAAAAGATAGAGGACGAGAAGATTACCTCTTTGGCGAAAGCCGTTCATCGAATAGTTTCCTATACCTCCCGCAATCGACAGAGGAATTTTGAGGAAAAAAGGGGTTTTTTGGATGAGTTTTGGGTAAAATGACAATGAAATGGTAAAAAAGGATTTTCACCTATATTTATTCACTTTTTACCTTTTTATTGATATTTTTATATTATTTTATTCATATTTATCTAAAACCTAATGTTCTAATGGTAGTGCGAATGTTGTATTTTTTTGCAGATGAATGATCATGGATCCTGAACGATGAAATACAAATACTTTTCTTAATTTGTTTTTATGTTTGTCACATGTACAAATACTTTTTAGGGTTTTCAAGAAAAAACTCGAGCACAGTCTTTGTTTGTTCTCGCACTCATAAATCAATGAGAACATAACTGAGTATACTTTTGTCGTCTTTTCGTACTCGTCATGGTAACATGAAAAAATAAACTTATGGAGTATCCTTTAGGCTCTTTTCATGCTCCGTAAAAACAAAAATATTGCCTAGCGACCTTGTTCTTTTCACGCTCGTAAAAGTATTTGAAGAAAACGTTTGATGGGCAGTAGGTTATCACTTTTTCGGTCTCATCGAACTAGTTTACGAAAAAAGAACAGAGGGAGTTTTCTTTAAGTGTTTTTCAGACTCTCTAAATATGAAAAACCCCCGAGTTTTCTCTCTTTGTACTCGTTAAACAAACATCGAAAGACCTATATGGAACTGAACCACTCCTTCTTAGGGTTTGTTAAGCATACTTCGAGGGACTTGTCCGAAGGATGAACTTACATCAACAATCATATGTTATCCTCCTCAAGCTTGCGTAAAAATAAAGAGGTACTCGCCAGAAATGGTGGGGGAAAATTTGGGAAAGAAATGTGTCTCTGTGTTAGTGGCTGTAATAGTCACTGTTGAACATGACACCCCCCTTTGGTCATTGAATCCGGGTTGGGAAATCCATTTGTCTCTTGTTTGACCTTATGCAAGTTCATATCTTGGGTCGTCTTTGAGTCAATTCTGCCAAGACCATTGTCGTGTCATTCATATGTTCAAGAGAAGTCCAAACAAGCCCTCTATCGAGTCGTCCATCTGCAGTTATCGATTCCTACCATGTCGTCCTTCCCTATGTTAGTTTCAAATCATTTTCATACTTTGATCTACCCTAAATCTGCTATTTATTTCACATCATTGATAGGGGATACATTAAGGCCCTCCTATGATGAGTCTTTTCCTGTTGACTTCAACTCATCATCCCGGAACAAGACTTAGAAATAATTTAGTACCTTAGATCCTGCATGCCTCAATGGCAAGTTTCTTCGCTTTCGACAGTGGATTCACATCATTGATCCCTAATCAATAGATTCCATCGAGTGTTCGACTTCAGCTCATTTATTCACATTCGATGGATTGTACTGAAGTACCTTGGGAGTCATAGACATCAATGATGATTTTCCCTCGCACTTGTTAATGATTTTCATCAATGATTGGTAATCAAGTGGTTTCTATCATGTTCGAATTCAACACCTATAATCGCATGGCTAGATTCGTACTTACGAATGACAGGATTGAAGACCCTGGTTCTCACCATTTTGGTCTAGGTTGTGATGGAGTATTTATGATTTGTATTGACACATAGATCCACTTTGTATGTGTCGTGGATATGTCCAATTTTGAGTTTTCTAGAACATAGATCCACAGTGTATTCCTGGTGGCTATGTAGAATATTGATGACATGGATCCACGATGTATGATTGGTGGCCATGACCGACATTCATGATTTAAATTATTTGTAGTCTGAGCATGGGAATTCCTACCTCATAAATGGTATAATATTGCGTAAATGTTTGGTTGTTTGCAGGTTTCAGATTGGTGCGCTCCTTGTTCCTGACACACACACACATTTTACAAAGTATTTAGGATGTCATGAGTTCCATCCTCATACTTTGGGGGGAATTCTGTTACACATTATTTTGGTCACCCTAGTGATGTTTCTACAAGCATGTGTTCAGGCTCTCAAAAGTATCTTTTCCATGAGAAAAATAACTGGTTTCTCCCTCTACAAAACTTGTTTTTAGAATGACGTCGCAAGATAAGAGTAATACACAGTGTGGAAATGCCTGATTTCCACAGGTTATCCTTAACCTAGTTTGCGGAATTTTCGTAGGATGCTCTATAGACAGGGTGCAACAACATTTTAAGACTAATAAAAAGGACGAAGTTCACGAAGGTTCTAGAAGGGAATCTTCTAGAATATGAGGTGGCATCCATATGGTTGGGATCCTACTAGATTCTCTGATTTGGTGGGATCATCCTAATCTCTTTAACCATCTCTCCTTCTCCTATATAATAATTTATTTCTCATGGAAAAGGTTAAGAAAAAAGAAATCAATATCAAGTAAGGAATAGGTTGAAGGTTGTGTGAGGAACTCTACTTCAATTGATGCTTGAGATCTCCATTGTTTCATCAAGCTATTGTGGGTCATCTTCATGCAAGTTGAAGCAAGTGTGTGTGTTGGAGCAAAGGGCCACTAAAAGGGAATCTTGCAACATCAAGGCAGTTTGGTTGTATCTTCCACTTTTACCTAATATAATATGGTGGCATGTTTCTTTCCCATAAAATCATTCTCGTTTTATTACATGATTCCTTGATCACATGTATAGGTTTTCATTAAACATACTATTGTTGCTTTCACTTTGGTTGGTTTTTGTTCCATTGTAGGATCAATATCATAAGAGAACCAAAGTGAAGCAGGGACAACAACGACATAAGGAAGCGATATTCAAAGGTATGTCATTCATCCCTTATTTGATAGTAAATTCAATGATAAAGCTTAGGGAAAGTGCTATTTCCTGTCTCGTTTTGTTCTAGATCTAGGTGGATCTAAGGAGATCAGTTTATGTCCACATTCACTGATTTATCCAATATTGTTATTGGATAAATCAATGAATGCAGACATAAACTGATCTCCCTAGATCCACCTAGATATAGAACAAAACGAGACAGGACATGGCACTTTCCCTAAGCTTAATCATTGAATTTACTATCAAAGAAGGGATGAATGACATGCCTTTGAATATAGCTTCCTTATGTCTTTGGTGTCCCTGCTTCCCTCCGGTGCTCTTGTGCTATTGATCCTACAATGGAACACAAACCAACCAAAGTGAAAGAAACAATAGTATGTTCAATGAAAAACTATACATGTGATCAAGGAGTCATGTAATACAACGAGAATGCTTTTATGGGAAAGAAACATGCCACTTTATTATATTAAGTAAAAGTGGAAGATACAACCAAACTGCCTTGATGTTGCAAGATTCCCTTTTAGTGGCCCTTTTCTCTAACACACACACTTCCTTCAACTTGCATGAAGATGACCCACAATAGCTTGATGAAACAATGGAGATCTCAAGCATCAATTGAAGTAGAGTTCCTCACACAACCTTCAACCTATTCCTTACTTGATCTTGCTTTCTTTTTGCTTAACCTTTTCCATGAGAAATCCATCATTATATAGGTGGAGGAGAGATGGTTAAAGAGATTAGGATGATCCAACCAAATTAGAGAAGCCAGTGGGATCCCAAACAGACAGATGCCACATCATATTCTATAAGATTCCCTTCTAGAACCTTCGTGAACTTCATCCTTTTTCTCAGTCTTAAAACGCCGCCACACCCTGTCTATAGAGCAGCCTGGGAAAATTCCGCAAGTTCCGCACTTTACGCACTGTGTATTACACTTAGCCTGCGACGTCATTCTAAAAAAATGTTTTGTAGAGGGAGAAACTAGTTACTTTTCTCATGCAAAAGATCCTTTTGAGAGCCTAAACACATGCTTGTATAAACATCACCAGGGTGACCAAAATAATGTGCAATAGAAATATGTTAGTCTGATTAACATTCCCCCTTGAAAATAACTTCTTTCAACCCTAATAAGTCGTGAAGATGAAGAAACATCACCTCTATCATGGAATCGATGGAGATATTAGTAGCCTATTGTTCAGTGGGGCATTACTCGAAATTAATAACATCATATGCAACCAGATCCATAAGTAATGGGTATCAAGGTCAATATTTTTGGTTTTGGAATGATACAATGGATTACATGAAATCTAAATATCACTTTTATTTCCACATCTCAACTCAGTAGTTTCATTCTAAGCTAGTCCAAGCTCAACAAGGACATGCATAATCCACACTACTTATTTAGCTTCCCTTCTGCTTCACAAGAAGAAAGGTAAAACATTATCAACTTCTTAATGGACCAAAAAATTCTACCTAAACCAATATGAAACACATATATTGCAGTAGAGTGTTTGTTATTAACATCTCCATCCCAATTAGAATTGATATAACCAAGAAGTGAAACAAAAGCTTTGTGAGAATATAGAAGACCATAATTGAGTGTTCCTTGAAGAGATATGAGAATCATTTTATCTTCTTTCCAATTACTTTCATGAGGATTTTGCATGAACCTTGAAACCATACTAACAATAAAGGAGATATCAGGCCTTCCATGAGTCAAATAAATCAAACTACCAACAAGTTGACTCCTAGCTGAAATGGTGTTGGTGAAGGCTTACAATGACTCATGTGAAACTAAGAAAGAAAATCCAAAGAATACTTAGGCCGAGAAAGGAATATCTCATTATCCATATTCCAAACTTGAAGACCCACAAAATAATGTAAAATGCCTAATTCTGTCTTCTCAAAATTCTACTTTAGATCATTCTTTAATTCTCGGTTTAATAAAATCTTGTTGCATGCAAGAATTATAACATACAAATAAAAAAAAACTATGAGGACATCATCTTAAAAGAAACAAATGTATAAATTTGGATCATACTAACATTGCCTGAAACCACTCTTCAAGAAATGAGTATTAATTTTCTCATTCCAAGCCCTAGGTGTTTGGTTAACACCACACAAGGACTTATGCAACTTGCATACCAAACTTGAAGTGTCAAAAGTGATGAAACTAGGCGGTTGTTGCATATAAATTTATTCAAGAAGATCACCATTTAAGAAGGAAAACTTGACACCCATTTGGTGAATTTCCCATTGAATAGATGCAACAAGAGAAATAATTATTCTTATGTTGTTCATTTTAGCAACTAGAGCAAAGTTTTCAGTTTAATCAATATGTTTTTCTATAGAAATCCTTTGGATAATAACCAAGCTTTATGCTTTTCAATCTATCCATCTAGAATGTATTTTTTCTTATAGACCCATTTACATCCAAAAATATTCTTCCTAGGAGGAAGAGGAACTAAATCCCAAGTGTGATTCTTCATCAAAGAATCATATTTAGCAACCATTTCTTTCTCCCATTTTGGATTTCCTATAGCCTTTGCATAAGTGGAAGGATCATTTGTGTCTAACTCTTTTTCCATAAGATAAAATTTTGATCTATGTATGCAAGTGTCAGATGTAATACTAACATTAGAGCATCTGTATTCAAGTGTTTTACATGACCAAACATAAATATAGTTAGTAGTATGATGGGAACAACTAACCTCTTTAGAAGATTTGTTTGGATCACTAAAATCAGTGGTAGCAATAGAATCTAGTACTTCTACATCACTTGAATAATTATTTATAGACACATGATCAACTAAATACTTAGGTAAATTCAAGGAAACATGAGGTTCTGGAGAACCTAGTGGAGTAGAGAATTCACGGAATTGTACATCTTTATGAAAGATAAAATCTTGAATAGATGGATCAAATATCATATATTCTTTAGAATCCTCACTATAACCAACAAAGATGCATTTATGATATTTGGGCTCTAACTTCTTCCATTTTTCATCAGGAAAATGATCCCAACACTCATGACCAAATACCTTGAATCTGATAATATCTAGTCTTATTCCATTCCACTTTTCTTCGGAAGTAAACTGCAAAATTGATTTAGTAGGAACCCTCTTCAAAATGTGCTTTGCACAACAAATTGTTTTAGCCAAAAATATTTTCTTGAGACCTTTTGTATGCAACATACATCTATACATTTCAACTAAAGTTTCACTTTTCCTTTCTACAACCCCATTCTGTTGAGGTGTGTAAGGAATATTCCTTTGATGTTTGATGCCATGATTTAATAAATATGCTGGAAATTTATTTTTATTGTACTCCCCTGCATTATTAAAACAAACAATTTTAATGCATTTTCTAGATTCTTTTTCAACTAGGCTTTAAATTATTGAAATACCACAAATGTTTCACTTTTATGATTCAAGAAATATACCCAAGTTTTCCTACTATAATAATCAATGAAAGTGACGAAGTAGAGAGAACTTGATAAAGAGGGCATCTCAAGAGGACCACATATGCCACTATGAACGAACTACAACTATTCTTGGGCACACCAAGCTTTATGATGTTCAAAATTTTCCTTGTGATGCTTTCCGAGAACACAACCTCGACAGACACCCTTAGTGGAAGAAATGGGAGGCAAGCTATGTAATATATTAGACAATAGTTGTATTTTTCTAAAGTTCAAGTGACCTAATCTCGCATTCAATAGCTTTGTTCATCAACATGTACAACATAAGAATACAAATGTTGTTTGATGGATTAGGAGAAACCAATGAGCTTAAACAAACCAACATCATGATCAACATGGCTAGATGTTTTTTTTTTTAACCCATTATTAATATATTTGAAGACACATCTATCAGAACAAACTTCAAATTTTTAACCTTTTTGACAAGTGCAATAAACATAAATTAAATTGATGGGTACACCTTCAACATGAAACACATATTCTAGTACACCATTAGGAACATCAACATTACTACTAACTATTGAAATATTATTACCATCACTAATTGAAACTTTTGAAGACAAATTATTTTCTTTGTCATAGGAGTTAAATAAGGAAGCATTACTAGTCATGTGATTGGAGGAACCTGAATCCAAGTTCCATTCCAGGAAAATGGATTTAAATGAATGAATTAAATATGTAGTAAGAGTAGCCTACTATTTTTTAGAGTATTTCTTCTTGGCTTTAGCGGACTCATTGTGCCTCTTAAAGCAATTATTTTTAGTGTGATTGGTTTTTCCATAGTACTTACATGGTTTCCACTCTTTCTTCTGTGAAGCACTTGCATTAACATAATTATAAACCTTGTTTGAAGTACTAGAAACATTAGGTTTACTGGACCTTTGTATGGATTATTCTTGCCATGAGCCAAATTTTTGGCACAGGGGAAGACCCAGGGTTCAACTCAAATAACACACCAACAAGCCCTAACTACTGGCCCTTTCGGCAACACTTGCGAAGCAGATGCAGTCTCACCCGAAGTAGAAATAGGGAGTTGTAGGACACATGTGTCTACAAACAGAGGAAATGCAAGTGGAATCAGGGAAACCACACACAGAGATCATATTATTCTTTCCAAACATAAACCTACTTCGCATAGTTTTATATCATATCTAACATACTAATGCATCATCAGAGTAACAGAGAAAAGAACATAACACCAATCACACACAACAACAATATATACGTGGTTCACCCTCTCCCTAGGGCTACGTCCACAAAAATGTGTTTTCTAATATGAAGGCTTACATTTCTATCTGTTCTCTTAGCTTGCATATCTCTCTCCTTCTCTCTTTTCTCTATATCCCTTCCCTACGCACCCAGATGCAGGGTTGATCTTTGCACCCAGCTGAAGATCTTACAACACAGACTTCTCTCACCACACAATAATTCTCTCTCAGTAATAACAAAAATCACTCATCATCACATACCCGAACCCATATCAGGTCCTCTTGACCTTTATTTATACATTACAATAGCTCACCGACAGCCTTAGGTCGAAGCTTAGGTGTCAAAACCCTAGATACCAAAACCCTAGGTGTCTAAAACCCTAGGTCAACTTGACCCACGTTTTCAGGGCTTCGCCAGCCTATCTTTCCTTCTTTTCCGCGATGTTCTCTAAAGCATCTACCGATGGATTTTTTCTCTTGCTGAGTTTTCCACGATCCATCTTCCTTGCTGATGTATTTTCCTTGATCTCCTCGTCCAACGAATTTCTCTCTCAGACTTCACTCCATCTTTTTTTCTTCTTTAACCACTTCAACCCGATCTCAGTCAACCTTCCTTTCACGCAGTTCGCGTTTCACCTTTTCTTCTGTAATATTTGCTTTCTTCCATAACCAAGGGCCAACAGGACCCCAACACTCACCTGTGACTCATCTCGAGGCACTCTGATCTGAATCTTTTGTTGTATCAGACTGCGCAACACAACCTATGCTTCCTGCTTTGTTCCTCCACCCTATGTGCAGACTATCTTTCTTGTGTCTGGTACCCAGTCTCAACTGCACATGGTACCTAGACCCTTCTTCTTTTGTTTTTACTAGGAGATGCGAGGAAACTAGTTGTCATAGTACAATTTCAATCGACTCCCATTCGCCAAACGTTCCTTTCACTCCCCATTCAAAGTCTTCAGCTACGCAGATCCTCCTTCTGTAACATAGGCAACCTCATATGGCCGCAACCAATGTTTTCTAAACTTCCCTAGATGCTTCATGAACTTGATATCATATACCAAGACCATATCTCCTTTCTTAAATGTTTTCTTCTTGATATGCCTATCATGGTAGGCATTTTCTTGTTCCTTCTGAACCTGCTGATGGAATCCTACAATAAATCTATCTTCTTCTAGTTCGACCAACTATGCCAGCTCTCTTGAACAGCTCCGGTGTCATCCATATCTGTAAAGGCTACAATTCTTAAGCAAGGAACTAAATATTCCATTGGTACAACTGCTTCTAGGCCATAGACCAACTTAAAGGGGGTCTGCATTGTCAGCTTCTTGCAAGTGGTTTTATAGGCCCATAACACTACTGGTACTCTCAAATCCTAGTCATCCCTATTTACACTGCAAATATTCATCAACGTTGTCTCCAAGATCTTATTGAATGCTTCAACTGTCCCATTCGCTTGTGGATGGTAGGGTGTGCTCTTCTGATGATGAACTTCAAATTCCTGAGTCAAGGTTTCAATAGTATTATTAATAAAATGTGTACCTTGATCACTCATGAGGATCTTTGGGCATCCAAACCTGGTTATGATATCATCAAATATGAAACACGTCGCTGTAGTTGCACTACAATCCTTAACTGCTCTTGCTTCTGCCCATCTGGTCAAATATTCCATCGCAGTGATGATGTATTTGGATCTTGTGTGCTTCCCTGGTGGATTGATAGGTCCCACGAAGTCAATGACCCATTTCTCAAAGGCATGTAAGGTTATCTAGGGTGCTAATGGCATGTCATCTCTTCTGGAAAGTTTCCCAACTCTTTGGCATACATCACAGGCTCTTTAATAGTCTTTAGCATCTCTGTGTAAAGTGGGCCACCAGAGGCCAGCTCTAAGAACCTTCTGCACTATTTCTTCTCCAGATTAAATTCCCATCTGTTGTAGGATTAATGTAATCCTGCTGTCTTTCTGTCAGTTTGTATATATTCTCCAACATATATGTGCAGTCTTCTTCTCTGATGGGTTCTGTGTATCTGGGACCTTCATCAGGATTCAAAGGTGCGATGACCCTAAGGCCATCACCTTCAAACATCATTCTTATTTTCTTCAAGTCAACCATAGTAGAATTGTTGAAAGCCCAATTAATTCCTAACAATGTGGGATAAGGACATATATCATCGACTATCTCAATCACCTTGAATTCCACAAATGTTCTGACCCCATCAATGTCCACAGGGACATGTACCAGTCTTCCGAAAGGGCTCACAACCTGTTGATTGGCCATTCTAAGCCTGATGAGGGAATAGATCAACTTAGGTTTTCCCATCAGTGCCCAGGTTTGCTTCGTCATAACATTGACCTCCGATCCTAGGTTGAGGACCACATAATCTATATCATATTCTCCAATTTGAGCGTTAAGGCATAGTTCCTTATTTGTCCTTCTCTTTTTGGATAGTTGATGTACTGCTTTATTCAATAAAGGATCTACCTTTCCTAGATCATACTATCTGATCAAATTTTGTAGCTCTTGTAAAACACTCTCATCCTTTATCAAATTAATGCAAGTGCATAAGAATTCCATGAGTATGCTTACCTCTTTTCCTTCACCAAGAGAAGCGGACTAATCAAAGGCCAGGGGCATTCCACATTCTCTCACTTCTGGTTGTGACTTTGATGAAGAAGCCTGATCTCTTATAAACTGTTTTCGTGCCTCTTCAAATGTTTTCTTCTCTTTCTTTGGATCAAACTCTTGTGTCTTCTCCGCAGCTTTTCTGACTTCTGATTGTCCCTGGAGTCACCCTGTCTTCTCTTGTCATAGATCCTCCTCTAGTGATAACAACGACTTTGGGATCTACTTGATGAGGTTCTGTTTTGATTAGTTGTACTTGTTGGTTTCCTCCTCATCTTTCCCGAAGTTTGGCTAGTAGTGTAGGGAAATATTCTATGACATGTTCAAATGAGTTGCAGTAATTGCAAGTGGTACAAGGGTTTTGAAAGTCCCTTTCCAAATGACCTGGCTGTGCACATTTATAACAAATGATCTGACCTCTACCTCGGCCCATGCCTCCTCCTCATTCTCCTCCTCTAAATCCACCACGAGGGTTGAAGTTTCCTATTCCAGGGGAATTATACTGCGTAGTGTTCCCTTCTTTCTGTACTTCACCTTGAATTTTGTAGATATCCCTTGATGTTTCATGTAAGAGGTCATAGGATCTACAATCCTTCTCATCGTGACCCACATATTTACAAAATGTGCAGTAGAGGTTTGTAGGTGTCTGAACATACTTTTGCATGTAATAACATTCTCTAGGGTGATGTCTATTTCTACATACCTCACACCAAGGTAGGGTAACTTGCTTCAAAGGGCTTGGATCTCCAGAAGCCAAATATTTATGAAATACGAGGCAATGCTCCTTGTCATGGCCTTTTGATTTGCATCTAATGCAGCAGATGTCTTCTCTTTTATCTTTTCCCTTGTATTTTTTCATATCTTCGACCTACAGTGATAAGCTAGTTAGCTGACTCAAGATTTGACTCATACCTGAGCTGGATTCTGCCATAGGAGTCGATTCAAGTTTCATGGAAATATCCAATGCCTCATCCTGCGAAACAATCTTCTGTCGCATCAGAGGGAATATGATGTGTAGTAGGAGGGAAACAATGAACCATTCTTAGTTCTTCTCATCTGGGATCTGAAAAATCAAATGACCTGTCAAGGTCTTAAACCTTTGATCAAACTCCCAAACTGGTTTATCTGCTTTCTGCTTGATTTCTTCCAACTCTGTGATGCACTGCGATTCTGACTTGGGTTTCTTGAATTCAACAATCAATGCAGTCTTAATCTCGTTCAACGGTTTTGGCTGGACAACTCCTTGTATGAACTTCATGTACCAACTCAGTGCTCGATCTCCCAGGGTAGTACTAAAATGAGCTCATTTAATAGCTTCGTCGGTGACATTATTAATACTCCATACAACTTCACATAGAAACTAGTGCTGGTCAGGATCTTCAGATCCATATCCTCTAAAGGTGGGTAACCTCATCTCATCTGCCATATATTTTCCTAAGGTTCCTGAATGAGTATGCACTGAACCACTTGTACCAATTCTCTGAGTGTTCTAATAACTTAGGTTACTCTGGTTACTTAATGATGGTAAAACAACAGGGGGTGTAATAACACTTAATTCAATAGTTTGCGCAATCCCTAAAGTTTATGACTCTTCTCGACAAGTTTCTTTAGTATTTTCTTCTTCTTCCCTAGCGGATTCTGAATGTTCCTCTTTCAAAAACTCTTCTTCTTCTCCACTGTAGAACCCTTCTTCTCGTGCTGGTTCGTGACTCTTCTCGAACAAGTTCATCAGAGGAACTTCTCTGAAGGTCCTCCCACTGCATGTGTGTTCGATCTTTGTGTCGTTGTGATTGTCTGAATTCTTGAACATTATCTTTTTTAGTCTGAACCAATACTGTATCTTCAAGATGTTGTTCTCATGCAATAACATCTTGATCTTCAACTTCAAGAAGTGTAAAATTTTTCCTCTAGGTCCTTTAAAGAAATATCTCTCTGTTTGGCTATATGATTCTACCCTATCAATAACAAACTCTGTGATATACCCTCCAATGGTACTATTAAACCAGTGATATACTACTCTTGCCACGACGTTATCAACTCTCTTGACCTTCTTGATCAACGTCGATGTCCAAACCACAGGCGGTCTAGATCTGATCTTAAACTTGGTGTCTGCTAATCTGGACAACCACTCGTATAGCTCCTTATGAATACCTCCAAAGAAAATATCGTGTATATTAGTAAAGATATACCTTCCCAACCAATCTTCTGTGCTAATATTAGGGTTCTTATTCCGAGGTTCTGCGAATTCCTTTTCTTGTTCGTCTATCCACTTCTGAATCTCTGTCTTCGATGGAAACCACCTTGACATTCCCTCAAGAAT
Organism: Picea sitchensis; assembly: GCA_010110895.2. NCBI lineage: Eukaryota > Viridiplantae > Streptophyta > Pinopsida > Pinales > Pinaceae > Picea > Picea sitchensis. The sequence continues at coordinate 126,981 of SNQJ01S0003670.1, read as the reverse complement.
ATTGCAGTCCTGACAATGGAACCATTTGTTGGCACAGGGGCAGACTTGAGGTTCAACTCAAATAGCGCACCAACAATCCCTAACTACTAGCCCTTTCGGCAACATCTGTGAAGAAAATGAAGTCTCACCCGAAGTAGAAATAAGGGGTTGCAGGACACATGTGTCTAAAACCAAAGGAAATGCAAGTGGAATCAAGGCATCCACACACAAAGATTAGATTATTATTTCCAAACATAAACCTACTTCGCACAGTTATATATCATATCTAACATACTAATGCATCATCAGAGTAACATAGCAAAGAACACATCACCAATCACACACAACAACATGATATACGTGGTTCACCCTCTCCCTAGGGCTACATCCACAGAATTGTGGTTTATAATATGAAAGTTTACAGTTCTATCTACGCTCTTAGCTTGCAGATCTCTCTCCTTCTCTCTTTTCTCTATCTCCCTTCCCTGCGCACCCAACTGCAAGGTTGATCTTCGCACCTAGCTGAAGATTTTACAACATGGACTTCTCTCACCACACAATACTTCTCTCTTAGTAATAACAACAATCACTCATCATCACATACTCAAACCCATATCAGGTCCTCTTGACCTTTATTTATACATCACAATAGCTCACCGACAGCCTTCGGCCGAAGCCTAGGTGTCAAAACCCTAGATACCAAAACCCTAGGTCAACTTGACCCACCTTTTCAAGGCTTCGCCAACCTGTCTTTCCTTCCTTTCCACGAGGTTCTCCAAATCATCTACCGGTGGATTTTTCCACTCGCTAAGTTTTCCATGATCCATCTTCCTTACTGATCTATTTTCCTCGATCTCCTTGTCCAATGGCTTGATCTCTCGGACTTCACTCCATCTTTTCTTCTTCTTTAACCACTTCAACCTGATCTCAGTCAACCTTCCTTTCGTGTAGTTCGCGTTTCACCTTTTCTTCTGTAATATTCTCTTTCTTCCATAACCAAGGCCCAACACAAATGTACCTTCCCAACAAAAATCTAACATGATGAGAGTAGCCTATCCCATTCACAAATTAATCCTTTGTAGAATTCTTCAAAATCAGGTTCAAGAGTTCCCTTAGACATTTAAATTGCTATATTTCTAGTTTGAATGAACATATCATAAATTGGAGGAAATTTCTTCTTTACTAGAATAATGAGTAATGTATCGTTCTTATTATAGTTAGAAGCACAATTATTTAGTTTCTCATGATAACTCTTGAGTTCTGCAAGAAATTTCTTGATCCTTTCAAAATCCTTAGGATCTAGTTCATGTATTTTATTTTCTAGATAATAAGGAGAAATATCATCATTTTGTCATACATTTTTTCTAGAATATTCCATACCTCTATATGATCATTTTTAAATTCAATGTGTACTTGTAGGATGTCAGATATATTTTGACCAATAAGACCTGTTTCTTGTTCACCCCATTCTTTCCATACAACCACATCCTTTACATTTGTTGGTTTCTTTATGTCACCATTAACAATGAACAATAGATTCCCCCCTAAGAACATCAATCATATTACGTTTCCAATTAGTATATAGTTATAACCAGTTAATTTAGGAAAATGAAACACCTCATAAGTCATTATGATGTTATACAATAAAATGATAGAAGGATGTAAAATTACTCAATTATGTCTGCAAATATAAATTCTATGTGAAAAACTAGGAAACTATAAAAAATCACTCAAAATTGAGTTAGTATGAGTAAGTTATGATAGTTTGAAGTTCCTAAAACAAGGATGAGGCCTACCTATTAGAAAAAAGTATAAATTTTGATAGACTAAAAGGCATACTTGTGAAAAAATAACTACACCATTGTATATGAGATAAATAAATGAACTCAAAAAAAAATTGCACTATAAATGACCACATGGATTGCAAGATCTAGTTGTTTCAAAATAACTTTCAATTTCTAGATGCTAATCCCCACATGCTAAGTTAAAACAAACCCTAGGAAATAGACAATTCGACTAATTTTCTTTTGAATATTGAATAAATGATTTGTTGAGTGGGTAGAGCGAACAAATAACGTGATTGATGATTGAAATTCTTCCTTGATAACTTGGCAACATCACCATATGTCACAACTCATTAAATAAACCAAAAGAGAGAAAAATTCCATCAAAACATGTGAAAGGAAGGCATATGAACCCTAATTGTTTTCTTTCTTTCTGATTTCTCTTATTCACTAAGGTAAAATAGAAAAATGTTATGAACATTCAATGCTAGCCCAGTGTTCGACCTCCAGAGAGATATACACAGTACTATGATTTGGATCCACATTGGAATGTGATAGAGGAAATCTACATATGAACATAGAGAAGAAGTAATTTACAATAGCTATTGAATTGAGCAAGGGAGGGATGAGGAGAGACCTGTATGAATTCATTCGTATGAACACATCAGTATGGTTGTGAAGAAGACAAATGCCTCAATTCCTAAAAAAATATTAGATATTGACTTTCAATTTTGATCTAGTTGGATGAGTGAAGATGGAGGATGACTAGACTACCTACACTATTGAATTGAACAATGGAATCCATACAAATTTGATGTAGAGATTCATACAACCATGTGAGAGATCTCATGGAGAATCCATGGAGCTTTTGTATGGATCCTTACAACTGTACGTCAAACTATAGGGGAGGGCTTAATATTGGTAAAACCCTTTTCTTTTATAAAGCACAACCTTTCTCCCTTGTTCTATTTTTTTTAATTCATTGATTTTTGAATATATATATATATATATATATAACTCAAAATGAATTTGGCCACAAAACCTAGTTTATAGACTTGTAAAAAATTACCCTAAGCCATGATAGGATTTTAATTATATTTAAATAAAATGAAGTCCAATTTTGATGAGAGAATAGTCAAGCTTGACTAATTTGCATGCTCCAGATACAATAGAAGTTCCATATCTAGTGAAAAATGATAAAAAATTGAGCTAATGAAGCATGTGGACTAGATACAATTTGCAAATGTATGAAAATTAGGGCTTAAAAAATCAGATCTAAGGTTCTAGACTAGTAGATATGAAGAATGTAATATATCTAAGATTTGATGTCAAAAAAAATACTACAATGAATTTTATCCAAGGTGTTAGATCTGGGCAATAGGTTTTGATACCATGAAAGACTAGGAACATATAACCAAGATCTATCTTATTTAAGCTCCTATGGAAATCATTAAACACATAAAAGTAAATCTAACAAATAAAAGAGAGGAGGCAAGAAATTTATGTGGTAAAACCCCAAGTTGGGGAAACCTCCACAGAACAAGGATTTTTTTATTCAAAACTCTCCCAATTATAGTAGCTAGAGAACACTCAAGTATGGAGTCCAATGGGATCCATGCAACTCTAAAGCAACACAAGAAAATTATTATTGAGCCTCTTTTGTTCGACAACACAAGTATTCCAATAGAGGAGGAACACCTTCAATAACCACTCACACAACCAGATCAAAGATCAACACACCGATGTTTTGACGTGGTAAAAACCCTATGGGAAAATATCCACAACCCCAACCAACGTGGCCACTTGGAGAAATTTATTAAATAAAAAGAAAGTATTACAAAGAGATTTACAAGAGAGTTTCTCACAATTGATCATCGAAAAATGACCCTCCATGCTCTTTAAATAGATATCATGGGTCAATCAGGTGTTACACCACGTATCAATGTATCCATTAAGATCGAGGAGAACATGAACCATCATATCACTCTATGTCGGGAACATATCGTGACCATTGGATTACCTAAATACAAATGCATACTAAAGAAACACACTTTTACCTAACGACACATTAGGCCAAGTTGATATTAACTAACTCCTAAGTGTCTAAATATCCTAACATACCCCCTTAAGAACAAATTGGGATAGAATTGAAGGATTTACAAAGGTGACAAAATAGGATAAGGAAGGAGACATTAGACCCTATCCCCCCTTAATGAAAACTTCATGAAATCCTAACATAGATTTAAGTTTGAAAAACTTCTCTTCTGTAAGAGACTTTGTGAAAATGTTTACAATTTGATCTCCTATAGGGAAAAATAACACTTCAATAACTCGATCATGAAGGAGCTTTCAGATGAAGCGCACGTGTAGCTCGATTTGTTTGTTGCGCTGATGTTGAACTATGTCTTTGGTGAGCTTGATGGCACTCTGATTGTCACACCAAAGGATGGTTGGATGTTGCTGCTGGAATCCAAACTCTGAAAGGATCTGTTGAAGTCACAAGGTTTCTCGACTAGCATTAACCATTCCTTGTTACTTTTCTTCTACTGAATAAATATAAATATCTCGTTGTTTCTTACATGCCCAAGTAATAGGTCCCGAAAAAAGGCTGAAAACATAACTTACAGTAAAATTTCAATCATTAGGGTCACCGAATCAATCTAAATTAGTGAAACCAACCAATAAATGAGTCCCCCTGAGATGTAATGTATCCCAAACTAAATTGTACCCAAGGAGCATTGAATTATCCTTTTAGCTACTTTCTAATGAATTTCATGGGGTGTTTTCATGTACTAGGCAACAATACCAACAACAAAATAAATACCAGGAAGAGCATGAGTCAAATATAAGAGGATACCAACTAATTGATGGTACCAAGTGGTATCAACTTTGGGAGAAGTACAAGTGGAAACAAGTTTGACTCCAAACTCGAAGGGAGAAGGGGACGGTTTAGAATCACCCATGTGAAAGTGGTGAATAAGGTCACACACATACTTAGTCTGGGAAAGAAATATTCCTTCCTTGGTTTGCAATACTTGGAGGCCAAGGAAATAGTGTAAATAACCTAAGTCTATCATTTCAAATTTATTTTTAAGGCTAGTTTTCACATGAGTTAAAAGTTTAGGGTCACTACTAGTGAGGATAAGGTCATCAACATAAAGAACACAAATTATGAGATGGATTCCTATTTTCTTGGTATAGACATTAGGGTTATAATGACATCTAAAAAATCTAGTATCAAGAAGAAAGGTATTCATTTTGGCATACCAAGATTGAGGATCTTTCTTAAGACCATAAAGAGATTTCTTAAGGTGACAGACAAGGCTAGAGTCATTATGGACATAGAAAGGAGGTTGTTCCATGTAGATTTCTTCTTGAAAATACCCATGCAAGAAGGCGGATTTAACATACATCTGATGGATCTCCCATTTATGTGAGGAAAAACATGTCAGGAAATGAGATACACCTCCACACTAAACCTAGTAGAAGAGAAGAAGAATTTAATCAAGAACGTAAATGACAAAGAAATCACACAGTACACAGATATTTGACCCTGGAAACCCAAACCTGGAAAACAAACATTCCTTGAGCGTTCTGCTCTCTTGTTGTCTTATTCAATCTGAATAAAAGGCTACATGTCTAACCTTGGTCCACACCTAAGACACAATCGAGATCATACCCTCTTTCTTATGCAAGAACAACCCTGTATCCAATCCAACTTACATATGCATGACCAACAACCTACATCTAAAGATTTCTCTAAATATTGGCTATATTATGATTCATTTATTAGCCTTAACGACCTTACAACATGCCTCTTTATAGGATTTAAAACACGAAAAACCCTAAAGACATGGAACCCAAAAATGGTTACAGATCCATGCAGATCATTGGCTAAAAATCCTGTGAATCTCAAGATTCTGTTACAGTCGACTCCAAGTTGGATTACCAGTCGACTACCAGTAGTCCTTCATTTGGTCTTCATTCGGTCACCACACACCCACCTATCGATCTCTTGTAAGTTGACCTCTTCGTCTTGCTGTCGATGCCTTTACCATGTCAAATCGCCATGACCTTCAGCTTCGAGTTTACCCAGTTGACTAACTTTGACCTTGCATTTTCTATTGCTCTACCTCAAACCTCGACCTATTGTCAATCCACCATAATTACAATCGCCAGTCGATCCACCTTGACTATAATTTTACTACAAATAATATAACAACCCAATATTCTTCCACTTACTTTCTTCTTTTCTAAAACGAGGAGATTCTTGAAATTTCGTTCACAAACCCAGGGAAACAATTCCAATTGCCTCTGTTCACCAAGAGAACTTCACAACACTCACAGACTTGGTTAATGAGTCTGCTTTGTTTTCCAACGTGTCTACTTTATCCAGTAGCACCTTATTAAATTCCACCATATCTCTTACAAAATGGTATTGTACATCAATGTTCTTAGTCTTCGAATGATAAGCAAGGTTATTTTCCATAAATATTACACTTTAATTATCACAACTTATCTTTATAGCTCTCTGCTCAAACCCGATTCCTAAACAAAACCTTTGCATCCATACTGCTTATTTTCTTCCATGAGTGGCTGCCATGTATTCAACTTTTGTTGTTGACAAGGGTACAACCTTCTGTCACTTACTCATCCAACTTATTTCTCCACCAAACATCTTGAATACATATCCATTGGTCGACCTTTGTCGATCCATATCTCCAACCCAGTCAACGTTGACAAAGTCATGTACATTTAATTTACCATGGTCACCTCTAGGTTTTCCTTGGTAGCATATAGTATAGTCCTTTATGCCACAAAAATACATGAATACTCTTTTGACAGCTGCCCAATGCTCCTTTCCAGGTGTCGACATGTACCTACTCAACACTCCCACTGCATGGGAAATGTCTGGTCGAGTGAAAACCATCACATACATTATAATACCAACAACACTTGCATAAGGAACATGTTCCATGTCCTCTATTTCTTCCTGTGTATTTGGACACCGGTCAACAATTAGCCTTGCTCCCATAGGAATTGGAACCTTCACCGGTTTTCAATCCTGCATGTTGAAATGTTTCATAACTGTTTCAATATAATTATTCTGATTCAACCAGAGATTTATAGCAACTCGATCTCTCTTAATATCCATTCCCAGAATGAAGTTAGCTGCACTTAGATCCTTCATGTCGAACTTGCAGGATAGATGCTTCTTCACCTCCTTTATTGTGTCCATGTTGTTTCCAATCAGAAACATGTCATCAACATACAAAGATACATATATGAAACACCCACCTTCTTCCTTAGAATATATGTAGTGACCAACTTTTCTTCTCAAAAATCCCAAACTAAGGATGTATGTATCTAACTTCTAGTACCACATTGTTGGAGACTGTTTTAGACCATAAAGGGATCTTTTCAATTTTCACACCAACTCTTTCTTTCCCTTTACTACAAATACTTCAGGTTGTTTCATGTATATTTTCTCTTCCAAGTCCCCATGTAGGAACACCGTTTTTACACCTATCTGTTCTATTTCTACATCGAATGTTGCAGCCCTAGACATTAGTACTCTAATGGAAGTTAATTTTGAAACAGGGGAAAAAATCTCACCAAATTTGACTCCCTCGACTTGGGAATATCCTTTCGCTACTAGTCAAGCTTTGAACTTTTCAGCTTATCCTGCGACATTCATGTTATTCTTGAATATCCATTTGCTATCGATGGGATTTCTTCCACTAAGTAACTTGACTAAATCCCATGTCTCATTCTTGTGCAAGGATTCAATATCTTCGACTATGGCATTCTTCCATAGTTTACCCTCTGCCGAGTCGACTACCTCACTGACCGACTTGGGCTCATCATCGATGGCAGTTGAATGAGGAATGAAAGTCGGGTGGAATATACCTTTTAACTGATTTTTTTACTCTTTCTGTCCTCCTTACTACCAGAGTCTATTGTTCCACCTCTTCTTTTGATTTAGTTGACTCATCTGAATCATATTCTTTGTTCGTCAGTTCAAACCGCACTTTCTCAAGATTATTCTCAGTTTGAACAATTTCTTCAGGATCATGATTACCTCTGAATTCTTTGAAGAACACATCTTGATTATACACTATTTTCCTTGATGCAGGATCCCATAGATTATATCCTTTCATTCCTTCTTTGTACCCAATGGAAATACATTTGACTTCCTTCTTGTCCAACTTTCTCCTCTTTTCGTTGGGAACATGCATAAATGCATCACAACCAAATACTTTGAGATGTGAAATTGAAGGCTTCTTACTCGACCATACCTCATGTGGTGTCATGTCAACTAGTGTTGACGAAGGATACATATTCACCAGAAATCTTGTAGTGTCGACTGCCTCCACCTAGAATTCTTGTGCAAGCCCAACACCACTGAGAATGCTCCTTCCTTATTCGTCAACTTTTTTTTCATTCTCTCAACAAATCCATTTTTATTTGGGGTATATGGTGTGGTATTGTGGTGTAATATGTCACATTGCTTGCATAATTGATAAAATTGTTTTCCACAGAATTCACCATCATTTTCAGTTCCCAGAACCTTAATCTTCTTATATGTATGGTTTTCTATAAGAGCTTTAAACTCTTTAAATTTCTCGAAAACCTATGATTTCTTCCCCAAGAAATATATCCATGTCTTCCTGGAAAAATCATCTATGAAGGAGACATAATACAGGGATCCACCAAGTGAAGAAACTTTTACTAGGCCAAACAAATAACTATGCACCAATTCTAGAATCCCATTTCCCCTTGTCTCTCTAGATGGGAACTTCACTCAAATTTGTTTTCTGTTGGCACAGGGGCATACCCAGGGTTCACCGCTCAAGAGCACACCAATAAAACCCTAACTACCAGCCCTTTCGATAACACTTGCGAAGAAGATGAAGTCTCACCCGAGGTAGAAGCAGGGGTGGTTGCAGGACTCAAATATCTATAACCTTAGCTGGGACACCAATATGTGATTATACCTTTTATAGGGCACTTAGCATAGATCATTCATCAATATTCAACCCTTATGGTACTTCGCAGATAACACAAAGCATCGCAGTGAATACTTAGACTAAAGATGATTCAGTACTTAGCCACAGAAATATAGATTAGATTCAACAGATCAAGCACTAAGCATCTTATATATCAGATCTAACATTCATTCATATATCATAAGCACAGAGCATAACTAGATCTATTTAATCACAACAAGAAATTAGCCAAGAAGGAGATAAACACATTAGGTCGAAGCATAGAGCACAATACACAAAGTTATTGTTGTTCCTGAGTCTGTACTAAGGCTTAAAGTACAGTGTCAAGGCATCCGAAAAGAGGTAAAAGATGTATACAATAATAAAGTCTCATCCGATATGGAAACTAAAGGAGGTTTCTACGTTCTCTACGTCTAGCTTCCAACTGTTCCTGGGTTGTGATATCTCGTTCAATGGCCACCCATGAACGTTCTAATTCTTCCCGGGTATGAGCTGTTCTAAGGATCGTGCTGAAAAGACTTAACGTAATATTAGTTTGATCTGATATCCCGAGTTGAATATTAGGTTGAATTACCGTGGGTACAGTCATTGAGGAACAGTAAGGGTATGGAAATGATTTAACAAGAGATTTTAATGGATGATTCGATTCGGTCGAAAATAAGAGAAATCTTTGTATGAAGAACGAAATGGGACTACAAACGAAAGGCCCTTTCCTGTAACTGTATGATTTTTTAAATAAAAGGTATGAAATGAGGAAAAAACATCTAGTTGCAAGTAACGAAAAATTCTTATCAGTAAAGACTTATGTATACATGGAAGAAGAAATTGACATGAACATAATTGACATGGTGCAAGTAA
>SNQJ01S0003670.1:92616-117340 GCA_010110895.2 Picea sitchensis | reverse complement strand
GAGTCATGGAGAGTAAATGGATCTCTTGTAAAGTGTGCCAACCTTGATGCGCGGGACGTACTTTATTTTAAAATTTCTAAAATTTCAAATCTTAATGGCTTAGAGACTTCCTCGCTTTTCGTCATCTCGTGAATTTCCCTTTAGCGTTTTGACTTAACAACTCGCGAGATCGCGAATTCCGATCTCGGCATTAATTAACAATAATAATGACGTAGCGACTCCTTAATGATATGATTAACTTAATCGCCGGATCGTGAATCGGGAATTTGACGACCAGTTTTCAGGAGAACGATATGCCGAGTCGCGATATTGTGATGCGACGATCATTAAGGCTTAATATAATTATGTCGCGATTTCGCGAATCGGGGTTTTGGATAATTTAACTTTATGAAAGGAAATGCCGAGAGGCGATGTGCCGAGAAGCGATATGCCGAGAACCAAGTTTAACAATGGTTAGTTTTTTACTTTTGGTTCTTGACTAAGGCTTACCAAAAAGATTTATCGCGTTCCCGGCTCTCGGGGCTATAAAAACAAAGATTTAGACTCGACGAATGCCGAGTCACGAAACCCCGATGATGTCTAATCAAGGGTTAAATGGTTTACCATAGTTAATGCCTTGGGTGAAAAATGTGAAAGAGTGAGTTCGCAGCTTCGCGACTCGGGATTTGTAAATTCGAATATCTAAAACGCCCAACTGGCGACATCCCGAAATGAAACAAGAGAGCAACATTCTTGCGAAAAAACGAAATTTGATTGAAAGCACAAAAATGCATCGCTATTCATGTGACAAGATTTGAAAGCTTTACGATGTTCGGAAAGAGAAGAAAAACATCTTCAGATTTCAAGTATTAGACTTTGAAAATTCGGGCAGGGTGAAAGAACAAGTGCGGCTCCAACAATTATCATGGTTCACCCCCACCCCGTGGCTACGCCCACAAAGTATTCTTCTTTATATTATCTCGGTCAAGCGGTTATAGCATAGAGCTTCAGTGACCCTTACTTTGCACAAGACATAAGATCTGTGCAACTCGCTAGATCCTTCTTCCTTGCACTTCAGCATAAAACTACAACAACTTGCACTTAGCTTTTCAATCTCCTTACAATCATGCACAAAGCACTTGCAATATACATCCAATCACACAGATCCAACTACTAGAACTAAGACTTTAGCTATAAATCACATAGATGTACTACTACTTCTACTTACATTGCCTAAGTATCTATTTATAGATTACAAAATGGCCCTAAGCCTGGGTAAACCCACGGGCCTACATCCCTTTGCCTTTACATCCACCCAAAACCCTAAAAGGGACCCAAAAATAGGTCTTGCTTCCCTAATTTCTGCTTCGTGTTGTGCTCCATCTTTGGCAAGCTGTCACAGTCCCAAAAACGGTCAAATATGACCAAGTATTCGTCAAAACTTGGTCAAGGGCCAATAGGCCCCCAACACTCACCTGTGACTCATCCCGAGTCACTCAGGTCTAATCAATTCTGCCTCGAATGCCTCAAGCTTGGCTCGAGCTTCTTTGACCTGCTGCGGTGCGACAACCTCTTGCTCAGTAAATTCCTGGACCACTGTGTCATTGAGAGGTCCTTCCAGGTGCTATTATGCAGTGATGACAAACCGTTCGAGTTCAGTTCCCTAGTTTTCAAGTTCAACGAACAATTGGAATGCCTTTTCTTGGATTGGCTGAAGTCGTTTGGAGACTTCCATCACTTTAATTTGGAACGTATGCACCTATTGTTGGGATGTGCGTTGTTCTGCGAACCTCTTCATTATTTTGACTGGGGTCAAAGTCTTTATCTGCGCCTGTAGAGTGTTTGCATGCTTCTTTTCTTCTTAGAGTTGTGCCTCCAATGTCTGCAATTATGGATTCTCTGCGAGGGTTACATAATTCTTTGCGCTTCTAGCGCTCAACTTCTTGCATTCCAAGGCTAAGGTTTTTAATCGGCCAACTACGCTTCGAGCAGTGGCCTCTCTTAGATCTCTTATTTCTTGGGGGGTCTCGCGCATGATGCAGAGCTCCAGATCCATGATGCACTGTTGGAGTTGCTGGATTACTTCTTCTAGTTGGGTCACCTATTGTGGGAGACGATCTTCCATGTTCACTTCTATGACTGTCACAGAGTGCAGTGCCTTGTGAACCCTTTCCTGTACTTCAAGTTTCTTTGCTAGAAACTGTGCCTTTTCCTCATCCCACTTCGCTTTCAGGGAAATATTTTCCCATTATGCCTCATCCCATTGTTCTAGAAGTTCTTTTTGTGCTTGCATCAAAGCCTGGGTGGCTTGTGCTATGTCTTCTTGAGCTCGTCAAAGGAAAGCTTCGACTTGATTAGCGATCTAGTGTAATTGAGTGGGCTCATCGCTTGTTCCTAATGTTACACTTATCAAGGGTGATGTAGAAACTGCTTGGCTGGACTGGAGTGCATGCTACACTTATTTGATTTCTCCCTTGATCCAGTTGAATAACTCCTCCTTCTTTGCTTCTTACTTTTCTGCGAGCTCTACTGAAACATCATTCAATGCGGCAATTAAGAAGTCAAAGTCATCCGGGGTAAGGGTAGTTTTAAGTGTGGTCCGGGTGGCCTTAGATTTATTTCGGGAGGAGGGTTTTGGTGGTGTCATATTTATTTTCATGGAGGGATCCTCCTCCTCTCTAGGTGGAGTAACCTCACCTCTGTTTTTCTCAACTTCTGTACTGCCTAGCTCGTCACCATCACCTCCCTGCGTAGGTGAGAACGACGTAGTCTTCGTGGATGTTTTAGGGACATATTGAACTTCGTCATCCTTCTTAGTCACGCTTCGCCCAGGTGTAGATGACATAGCTTCAGGGCTTTCCTCGTCGGACATGTCTACGGGGTCCACTGCAACAAGGAGGTCCACCGACCATTCCTTGGTAATCTCCTCCAAGTCATCTTCTGTCAGCTTGTAGTAGGATTAGAGTTGTTGTTTATGCTCATCACTGCACGTTGTAATATAGGTGAAGTGGTGGTCCGCACTAAATTTCATCGAAGGTATAAACCTATGAAGTATGTTTGGGGTGATTCATGGTGTAGACTGAATTGCATTCTTCAGGTGGTTGAAGTAGGCGTGGAATACAACATTGGACTGCCACTGCTTGTTCATGTCGCTGGAGTACCACAACATACAAAAATTTGCGGCTAGTGGTTCAAAGGGTTCGATCTCTAGAAAAGTGGCTCCCTCTGGCAGTTCCCAAGCGATGAAAGCGATGAGTATGAGAAACCAACTAAAGTGGAACTCATACTCTTGGTCTTGTGATCCTCTGCAATCCAACTCTAACTGATTTACAAGATAATGTGCCCACTTCATCTATAGTCCCTCGACGCACTTCCCTGTGAGGTCAACTACGAAGACAGTCTCCTATGTTGGTCTGTTCTTACGAAATAACTTGCCCGCCATCAACTAACATGCAAGGTGCACTACATCACTCTAGATAGAGGCTACCTTGTAACCTCGTGTACCCTTCTCTACATTGCCATAAGTTTCCTTTATCCACTGTGCTAGTGCTCATTCTGAGGTCTTTCCTGGGTAAAAGTCCTATGGTTCAGGGCCTTTCATGCTAAGTCATGTGATCCAATTGATCAGAGTCAGATCCACATTGATACAGTGGTCCAACCATAATTATTCACCGTGGTAGCAAGACAACAACAACCTAACGCATGCATTGACTTCCTGGTGTCTGTCGAAGTGAGGGATCTTCATTACGTTGAGTAGTGTGGACTGTGCGAGGTTCTGGGTCCAGGACTGTGGGAAAATCTTAGGATTTGTTCCTTTGGTCTTGGTTAAGTATTTATGCAGAGCTAACATGCTGTAGGTTTTGCAATCTCCAAGCTTAAAATCATCAAATTTCAGTGCTACAAACTTATCATGGTCAACACATACTGCGCGCACCCCTTTCGGAAGATACATGGTGATCAAGGTGTACTCAAAGTCTCTAGGTACACTGTCATGGTTAATCTTGCCACTAAAAGGTGGTATGTAAACCGACAAAATGCACGAGATCATCTTGGCATTTGCAATATCGTCTCTGTGCTTTGTTCTTGTCTCGGTCATGGTTCTGGAAGGTCTTGCTCCATGACTAGTGGAGGGAGAAGCTTGGACTCCTCCTGTCGATGATGCTTGTTGCACACCTGCATACATCCTTCTCTCTGACATGACTCTCTCGTCCATTTTGTCAATCAAAACTTCTTCAACTACTTTCTCAACAACGCTGATCTCGTCCGACATACAAGCTTGTATCCACTAGCTCATGTGTGAAAATGAATTCAGAGACTATGATGAACAGTATGGGAACAAGGCAATGATCACAGGGTGAATTAATCTCAAGTTTCAGGCTCAAATTATCACTTAGCAAAAATTATTCTCGGTGCGTGGCATGACGGACTCAGTAGGGAAACTTAGAAATGGTCTTCTTGCAACGGATATGGGGCCTTCATTAACTCCGTTCTATCCATTTTGGTGCTGTCCAACGGTCTAGTGGGAACCCATAAATTATTTTCAACCCGTTTGGGGTGGAAGTCGAATAGGTATATCGATCCAACAACTATATTTCTACGCCATGGCGAAGTGCCAGATGTCATTGTTCTGATATCTCGACGAAGCTCAATTCCTGTGAAGTTTCCTCTAGAGTTTTCTGTAACTTTCTGATTTTGGTCCTCTTCTTACTTAGCTTCCTAGCCTTTTTCCTAGTGAGCTTAGTCTCTGTCATCCTTTTTCCATTCTGAGTTTTATCTTCTCTTGACATAGTCACTTCGCGCTGCTTAGGTTCTTTCTTCAGATCCAAGGGTAATACTCCTTCATCATATGGATTAGGTATTTCGGTCTTCTGTGGTTCCTCTAACTCTCTTAGAGATTCGAAATCCAAGTCCCTGATGTTTAACAACTGAGATCTGTTTTCTTGTTCCTCCATCAAGTAGGCGATCCTTCTAGTCATAAATTCCATGAGTTCTTGCTTCTTCTGTTCTAGGGATTCCTTTTCTTCTTTCCTCCGGATCTGGTCTTTTTCAATCCATATCTTTCCTAACAAAGCTGGAAATGGGGCACGGTCCTTAATAAATCTAATGACTTCGAACTCTTCCTCTATCGAAGTTCCATGGGTACTTATAGCTATCTGGGTAATTCTGCCACATAGGGTTACCATTTTGCCTTTAAATAATATGATGCTTCCTAGTGAACGGACTAGAGAAGGCCTTCCTAGGGTTTCCCAAGTGCTTTCTGTCATAATGTTCATCGGTGTTCCCTCATCCAGATCACAGTCAATGTCGAAGTCTCCTATTCTTACTTCGATTTTCTCCTTTTCTTTGAAGATCTCTGACAAACTGACATCCTTATGATCATCTAGGGTTTCTTTTATTTTCAGTAACATGATCTCTAATTCTTTCTGGGGTTCTTTCATAATTTTAGTCTTTTGATCTCCTTCAGAGTTTGCTTGTTCCATATTCAGTTTTTCAAGTCTAGCAATCATTCTAGGGAAATCTAATACTTCATGGTCCATAGATTTACAACAGAGGCAGTTAGGGTTTCTTCCAGGGCATTCCTTAGCAAGATGTCCTGGTTTTCTTCAATTGTAACAAAGAGTTAATCCTCTCTTTCTCGTCCATGATCCCCAACTCTTCTTGTACTGCGCGCTAGGATCATGATGGCTAGCCTGCCAAAATTTCTTTCTAGGATCCTGCATCCATTGGTTAGTCCAAAAATTCTTTCTATGCATAGGTATAACATATCTTTCACTATTCCCATCAGACCTATTCATATCAAACTTTGTTTTATCTAACAATTCTCTAGTTTTCAGGCTAGGACAAAATCTATCAAGCGTACCTAAATTCATGCTTCAGAAACAAAAAATTTACACTTATCTTACCTATATAGAGCACAAAGCTTTTAGATCTAAAACTTGAACTATTCTTACCTTTACTAGAAGCTAGAGCTTACAGATCTTACCTCTTTTCTGCGGAAATTTGTACTTTTACCTTTCCTAGAGTATAAAGTGTTCAGATCTCGCTTCTTTTCTTCAATATCAACCTCTTTCTTGCATATCTGACCTCTTTCCTTCAGATCTGACCTTTCTTTCTCGGCACAAATCTTCGTAGGTCAAGTAGAATACTGCACACTAGGGAAACATATCTACGCACAAATCTTCTTTCGCACAAAGCTTTTTCTTCTTTTAGTTCCCAACAATCACAGTTCTAGGTATCGACAACGGAACCATTTGTTGGCACAGGGGCAGACCTAGGGTTCAATGCTCAAGAGTGCACCAAAAAAACCCTAACTACTAGCCCTTTCGGCAACACCTGCGAAGCAGATGAAGTCTCACCCGAGGTAGAGGTAGGGTTGGTTGCAAGACTCAGATGTCTAAAACCTTACATGGGACACCGATCTGTGATTATCTTTTATAGGGAACTTATCATAGATCATTCATCAATATTCATCCCTTATGTTACTTCGCAGATAGCACAGAGAATCACAATGAATACTTAGACTAAAGATGATTCAGTACTTAGCCACAAAAATATAGATTAGATTCAATGGATCAAGCACTAAGCCTATTATATATCAGATCTAACATTCATTCATATATCATAAGCACAGAGCATAACTAGATCTATTTAATCACAACAAGCACTTAGCCAAGAAGGAGATAAACACATTAGGTCGAAGCACATAGTATAATACACAAAGTTACCATGGTTCACCCCCACCCTGAGGATACATCCACAAAGTCTTCTTCTTTATATTATCTTGGTCAAACGGTTACAACATAGAGCTTCAGTGACCCTTACTTCGCACAGGACAAAAGATTTGCGTAGCTTGCTAGATCCTTCTTCCTTTCACTTCAGCACAAAACTACAACAACTTGCACTTAGCTTTTCAATATCCTTACACTCATGCATAGAGCACTTGCAATATACATCCAATCACACAGATCCAACTACTAGCACTAAGCCTTTAGCTATACATCACATAGATGTACTACTACTCCTACTTACATTGCCTAAGTATCTATTTATAGATTACAAGATGGGCCTAAGCGTGGGTAAACCCACGGGCCGACATCCCTTTCCCTTTACATCCACCCAAAACACTTAAAGGGACCTAAAAATAGGTCTTTCTTCCCTAATTTCCGCTTCGCGTTGTGCTCCATCTTTGGCAAGTTGTCGCAGGCCCAAAACAGTCAAATATGACCAAGTATTCTTCAAAATTTGGTAAAGGGCCAACATTTTCCATATATGCAAAGTTCACAAAATTCAACTAATAAACCACATTGAGGAAAACCTTCGACCATACCTTTATTGTGCATAGATCGAAGTCCTTTTTCTCCAATTTGTCCCATCCTCTCATTCCATAGCATGGTCGGGTTGATTTTATCATGTCTTGTTGAGTTGGTTTGTACTGATTCAGCCTGATTTGGATCGATTTGAGTCGAAGTTGAGTTGACTTAAGGAGAAACAATGTTGTTGCATCCATTCGAGTCGAAATTCCCTAACAAATTATATATGGTTCCAATCAAAACTCCTTTCACTAAGACCATCACACCTTTGACGATCTTACACGAATCCTTATTAAATAGAGTGTGCACTCCAACGTCACCCATCTTACTGACATATGTCAGGTTTCTTTCAAACTTGGAATGTGTATCACACCTGGAAGGGTTCTTTTCCTCCCATCCTATAGTATTAGTTTAACTCTTCCTCATCCAAAAATTTTGGTTGTTGAGTCATCCCCCAAAAACACATGATCTCCATCATATATTTAATACTAGCAGAACCATTCTCTATGTGGTGTCATATGATAGGATGCTCTCGAGTCGATCAACCAAACACCTTGATCCGAATGTGTACTAGTAGACACCGGGTACACATCACCTCCCTTTTATCCGAGGTTGTCTTTCTCTCAGTTGACTACTTCTCGTCAGATCTCATACTGACTTCCATCGCCCTCGACTTATAGTCCTTTTTGTAATGTACAACTAAAGGATCGTTGGTCGATCCTTCCATGTTATTTCTTCTCATTTATTTTGACAACAGAGAAGAAACAACGTCTTCTAGTGCTAGTGTGGTTGTATTACTCCCTATAGCCATGAACAAGCTATCCGAGGAGTCTGGAAAATAACATAATAGGATTATACACTTCTCCTCCTCTGTGATTTTAATATCCATAGGGGATAACTGGCTTAAAATGATATTAAACACATTTAAATGCTCAATCACCAAACTCCCATCACTCATTCTTAGAATATACACTCTCTTTCTGAGAAAGATATTATTTACTAGAGATTTCGACTAGTATAAGATTCCTAGCTTCTCCCATAGTTTCTTGGCCAAATATTCACCCGAGACATTCAACAATACCGAATCTGCAAGACAAAGCCGAATTGTACTTCTTTCTCTTCTTTTGAGTTTCTCCCATTCTTCCGTCAACATGCCTGTCAGCTGGGTACCTGGACAAACAACTGTCCGTTGTTCTCGATCTACAAGAAGATATTCCATTTTAAGCTTCCAAAGCTCAAAATTTTTGCCATTGAATTTTTCTATCTCTATTCATGAACTACTCACCATACTTTATCGCGATATTTAACACAATTTATGAATTACAACTCTTACTGTACCTAGGGTTTAGCTCTCAGATTCAAGATTGGTAAATCAAGATGTGATAGACACATCAAAGAATAAAACAAATCTGATACCACTTGTCAGGAAATGAGATACACTTCCACACTGAACCTAGTAGAAGAGAAGAAGAATTTAATCAAGAATGTAAATGACAAAGAAATCACATAGTACACAAAGATTTTACCCTGGAAACCAAAACCGGGAAACCCAACATTCCTTGAGAGTTCTACTCTCTTGTTGTATTATTCAATATGAATAAAAGGTTACATGTCTAACCTTGGTCCACACCTAAGACACAATCAACATCATACCCTCTTGCTTACACAAGAACAACCATGTAACCAATCCGTCTCACATTTGCATGACCAACAACCTACATCTAAAGATTTCTCTAAATATTGTCTATCTTACGATTCATTAATTAGCCTTTACAACCTTACAACACGTCTCTTTATAGGATTTACAACAGACAAAATGCTAAAGACATGGAACCCAAAAATAGTTATAGATCCATGCAGATCATTGGTTACAAATCCCATGAATCTCGGGATTCTGTTACAATCGACTCCAATTCAGATTACCAATGACTACCAATCGACTTTCATTTGATCTTCAGTCGGTCGCCACACACCCTCTTATCGACCTCTTGTTGTTTGACCTATTTGACTTGTCGTCGATGCCTTTAACATGTCAAACCGCCTCGAAATTCGACTTCGACATTACCCGGTTGACTAACTTCAAATTTTGAATTTTTATCAATCTACCTTGACCCTCGAACTATTGTCGATCCACCTCGAATTTTATCATCATTCGATTGACCTCGACTAGAATTTTAGTGCAAAGAATATAAAAACCCAAAAACAAGGGCTAGAACAAATCCGATAGAATTAATTTTGGCTATTAGGGATCAGGTTTCATTATAGTCTATTCCTTCAACTTGAGAGAATACTTTGGAAAATAATCGGGCCTTGTGTCCTTCAACACTTCCATCTGATGCATACTTAGCTCTATACACCCATTTACATCTGACAAGTTTTCTTCCTTTCTGAAGAGGTACAATATACCAAGTATCATATTCCAATAAAGAATGATAATATTCATTCATTGCTGTATCCCAATCTAGATGACGTGAAGCTTCTGCAATGTCTCTAGATCATGAGTCTTTGAAACTTAAGCCAAAAGAGAAGAGGCTTGCTGGAACTATGAATTTGTTCAACGCTGATATGAAGGATCATATACAATATCACCAACTGCTTCTCGTTTTGAACAGACCCATCTAGGAAGCGGTGGTTCCGATGTAGGTTCATGTTCAATGGACTCATCTATAGGAAGGTGAGAAGGTGGAGGTGTATTTTCATTCTCAGTGTCATCATATGAAGAAGAAGAAACTAGAATAGGAATATAAGATGGAACAAATGTCGAATATGGCTCGCAGGCTGAAGAAGGTATAAATGTTGAATTAGGATTGCAGGCCAAGAGATTTTCATCAAATTTAACATCTCTTCTAATAATAATTTTATTGGAATGAGGTTTAAGAAGTATGTAACCTTTGACATCTTCATAATACTCAACAAAAATACACTTCTCACTTTCAGGCTGTAAATCTTTCCTTTTCTCATTAGGAATATGAGCCCATGCTACACTGCCAAATACATAAAAGTGTATTACATCTGGATTAATTTTATTCCATGCTTCTTCCAATGTTGTATTTTTTAGATTCTTTGTGGGAGTGCAAATTACTATTCAATTTTCACAATTTATGGATTTTTCCCAATAATTAAGGTTTAATCCCTTAGATTGGGTAATACAATTAGTCATTTATTTTAATGTGCGGTTCTTTCTCTCATCAACACCATTTTTTTGTAGTGTATATGGAATAATGTGTTGCATTTGGATGCCCTATGCAGTGCAGTAGCTTGTAAATTATTTTTTCACATATTCCCCTCCATTATCCGTTCTTAACCTTCAAAGTTGATGTCTAGATCATTTTTCTACAAGGGTCTTGTAGGCCAAAAACTTGTCAAACACTTCACTCTTAAGTTTGAGGAAGTAAACCCAAGTGCATATGGAAAAGTCATCAATGAAAGTTAACAAATACTTGCACCTAGAAAAAGAAGGAGAAGAAAGTGGATCACACAATTCATTGTCAATAAGATGCAAAGGGGTCGGGACGTGCCAAGAGGCACATTTTTCAAATCTATCACGATGATGTTTTCTGAGAACAAAACCAACACAAACACCATCTCTATAAGAAACAAGAGGAATAAAAATCAACATTTGTTGATTACATAGTTGTTGCAATGAGAAATAGTTTAGATGACCAAAATGCTCATGCCAAAGTTTTTTGAAGTCATCACTATGAGAAATAAAAAATGATGGAAAAGATGATGAACCAAAGTTGTCAAAATTGTAAAACCTAGAAATATCATCATAAATTCCAGTTGCGAGGATATGCTTAAGATATTTTAGATCCTTGATTTCAACTAAGTGAGGTGAAAACTCTATGGTTTTACCTTTACCTAAATGAGTGATCTGATATACTGATAAAAGGTTGCAAGAAATACTTGGAACACATAATACATCATTGAAATGACCATTATCTACTTGAATTGTTCTAGACACTACAACACTAAGAGATCTATCATCACCAACAAATATTTTCTTGGTGTTACATTCATTTATAACAAAAAATATGGTTTTATCCTTATCCATATGATAATATGATATAGAATCAATAATCCACTCATCAAAAGAAGAAGAAGAAGTAGAAGTTGCATTGAATGAGAAACCAAAAGCAGAAAGTGCATGTCCATGATAAGAAGAAGAAGAAGAAGAAGAAGAAGAAGAAGAATCGGTAATGATGTTGTGGTTCTTCATCCCTTCTTCTAAGGCTTCCATATTTTTAAAACATTTAGACTCCATATGACCATATTTCCCACAAAATTTGCAATGTCTATTACCGGTCTTCTTACTTTTGGATTTTTCTCCTTTGTCACTATTAGGAGCGAAAGATGGATGAGAGTTTTTGGGACCCTTGTTCTGCTTATTGTTGTGGTAAGGATGTTGCTTCTTGGGATTTTTGGATTTATCATTTTGTTGTACCACTAAGGATCTATTGGATGTACCTACAGTGCTGATCAATATAAGTTTCACAAGCTTATCTTGCTTTTAAATTAGAGCATCACAAAAGGACTCAAGAGAGGTTTCTTTATAATCACTTCATAGAGATTCTCTAGTGGCATAAAAGGTAGTTATAAAAACATAATATGCACTACCTATCTTAGCAAGAATAGAATATATGCATTGATATTCCTTTAGATATAGTTCACAATATATACACAAAAGTCATTGTTTTGAACTTAGACAAGTAATATTCAATGCAAGGAAAATAATTTGGACTTAACATTATTAATTGATATTCCAACTAGCGGGCTCAAATAATATTGTGTTTACCAAACATAGCTACAATCTTTTCCCAACATTTATTGGGGGTAACAAGTCCTTGAAGGTGAAACCTTAAATCAAGAGAGATGAACATTCTAATTAGTCCATGTGCTTCATCATTCCTATTAACCCATTTGGCATACTTGTCATCATCAGTGGGCTCTTGTTCTTTTCCTAAGGTAATCACATACAATCCTTTACTTCTTAATACATCCTCCATATGGGATTTCCATTAGAACTAGTTGGTATTGGTAAGAAAAATATCACTGGGAGAAGCCATATTAAATATGCAAAGAAAATGGATTTAAAATATGAAACTAATGGTCTAGATGGAATGCTCTCGGAAAAATAGGTTGTTTAAAACAATTGACACTGAAAACAGACTTCGTATGTGAAAGTTACGCCCTTTTGAAAAAAGAGGCATAAACGATAACCAAAGAGCCACATGGAAAGTAGAAGTTGGTCCACGTGGTGACACCCCTCCTTCTAATAACCTCACTTTTACAAACAAGTTGCTTATGAAGTGACCCACTTTTATAGAATAAGCGGGGATCACTTTTACAATGAAGTTAATTTATAAATGAAAGTTGCATGCAAAATAATTAACTTAAAATAAGATATTAAAGATACTTATAGTGATTCACTTTTATAATTTAAGTGAAATACACTTTACAATGGATGGATGAAATTTTAAAAAACAAAGTGACAAAAAGAGACTTGAACTCAAGACCTCTTACTTAATAAAGAAACTTTTAATCAAGTGAGCTAGTGAAAAGCATATTATATTGTTTAGAAGGAAGATTGTTGTTGTTGTTGTTGTTGAAGAAAACCTTGGAGAGAGTGATCATGAAAAAAATATTTTCACACAAGAAAAAATTTCTCTTCTCGACGACAACAACGGTTAGATATCGGTTAGCTTACCCGAAAAATGCAAATTTACCCTTTGTTTATGATTTACCAAGATCACATAGAACGCATGACAAAGAGCATACAAAGATAATAAAACCCTTTCCACTCTGTTTTTGATTTTTTGAGATCGCACAAAGTGCAGGGAAAATAGCATGCACAGATTGAAAAAAGTAGCAACCTGGAAATGAAAAATAGAAAACCAAAATATTATCTCTGCAAAAATTTAAAAATGGTGTATTCAAGATTTATACCTTTGGATCTGACTGAAATGGTCATATTTCGGGAAAACATAAACATTTTCGAGTGAAATGAAAAATGCTCCTGATTAATATGAGTGATTTGAACACAATGGAATAATCCTCTTAGCCTAGAAATGTACATAAATGGTAGAAACCAGAGATGTGGCAACATGGCTTCAAGATCTTGATCTACAAAGTGAGTGGGTCTTCAAATGCACTTTGATACCATATTCGACAACACAATTATTCGAACAAAGGATGAACACCTTCAATAACCACTCACACAACCATATCAAAGAGAAACACACCGATGTTTTGAAATGGTAAAACCCTTGTGGTGAAACATCCACGACTCCAACCAGCGTGGCCACTTGGAGCAATTTATTAATGCAAAATAAAATAGTATAGAGAGATTTAAAAGATATTTTCTCATAATTGATCATTGATGAATGACCTTCCATGATATTTAAATAGATATCATGGATCAATCAGGTGCTAAGCCACATATGAATGTAGCCATTAAAATCGAGGAGAATATGAACCGTCAGATCACTATATGCTGGGAGCATATTGTGACCATTGGATCACCTAACTACAAATGCATACTAAATAAACACACTAAGAAACACACTTTTACCTAATGACACATTAGACCAAGTTGATCTTAACTAAATCCTAAGTGTCTAAATATCCTAACATCTTTCACCTCTATTATATAGGTTAGAGGGATAGGAATCACATCCCATGATGAATGTGGGATAAACTTTATAAATTAGTGAGTTAATGAAGAATAATATGCCCAATAGTCTAATAATACCTCATTGTGTATACAAAATGCCTTATCATGATGATAGGAAGTACAATAGTAAATGTGGCCACTAGAAAATATTAAACACATTCTTAAGAGGACAAATTTTCTTGAAGGGTGGGTGTATGTAATGCCTCATATTTTGACCTTAGGTAGTTAGAAATTTTATTTTTACTCATCTTAGTAATTCATTGCTTAGTATGTATTTGGAATTAGTTAAACTAATATCGCCATTTGATATGTATACATTTGGAATTATTTATGTATTGCATGATATTATTTTTTATTGAATTTTTATTATGATGATAGTTATGTGATTTGCTTAAACATGCAAATTAAACTATGGAATTTTTATACATGGATACCAATTCAAAATTTTGTTGTGGATGTATAACATATGCAAGGCATGGTATAAATAAACATACATTTGTTTATTGAACGTCAACACAAATATGGATTCTCATATGAAATTTGTGACGTATATACATGGATATGAGTTATTGGTGAGATAACCTATAGGTTGATGAGCTATGTAATAGCCAAATGACTATAGTGTTGAGGTAACATGGATGTTGTAGACATTAGAAAGATAATGTATATTATGAGTTTTACTTATGATTTAATTTATGATTTCAAATATGTCTATTATCTGTGGTAAGTGTGTTTTGATAGGATGCACAACTTACCCATAGTGTTTGTCCGATGACGTGACTATAATGTTGGAACATTGGTTGTTGTCATTAATGTCAACCCTAGTCATGGGTTTTGGACCGCAACATTGATGAAGGTATTTGGACATCAAGGAAAATGCACATGCAAATACAAAACCCATGGATGGATAGTGTACATCATGTTGTTTCCGTTGGTATGTGACACATCACGTGGATCCTCATGGTTGAGGAGAAATGAATTTTTGAAGATGACAAAGTGAATTGAAGAAGGAAGTACATGTAGGCCTTGAAGATAATTAAGAAAAGGAGTACAAAATAAGAAAGTGTCAAATTAGGCTAATGTTAAAAGGAAGTGACATAAATGGTATAAATAAACATCATTATACATTCATTTGATACAATTCGAATTTGGTAATAAAGAAAAGAGGCCCAGTTTCAAGGGAGGATGGGGGTCTTTTGGTGATGTGTTCTAAAATTGTGTTATTTCGAGGTCATCTTACCATTTTATGCATAACTCTTTTTCTAGAGCGATTCATATGGGTGAAATTGCTATGGTATTGAGAGACATATCAAGGTACCTCTGGTAAAAGTTCATCTCTTGATTCTATAATTATGGAGATACACACTGTGGAAGATAGGGTCTGTGACCAGTCTTGAAGCTAGTCAATAAACATGTGTTCGGGTAAGAAACAATCATAACTTCTTCATGAGAATCCAAATGAAGTGGGAAAAATTTCATTGGAAGAATGCGGATGGTAGTTTCTTTTTTGTGAGGTTCAGAATCGGATGTTAATTATTGAGCATGGAGAATTACGTGCAAAGTTCACTCTCTGAATAGACGAGGTGAATAAGAGTCTACCATTCTTTCTATAACTTACCTCTTTTGGGGAGGATTCAAGGAGTGAAAATTGGAGGAGTTTCAGAGAATTACATTTAGTAATATTATCTAGGATTAGAGCACTCCAAGAATTGAAGAATTGCAGAAATTGAATAAGTCTGAGGAAGCATTATCGGGTTCTAATAATGATGATTGGTTGATGGTGATGATTTAATGAAGTTTTATTATCTCTCATATATTCTTGGGTGGAAGAGGAAGGGAAAGGATGGAGAGTTAAAATCCCTATTGATATTGGAGAGTTGTATATTTCTCTTGGAGGTTTATCCTAAACTTTACATTTAGGCTATGGCTACCTTTAGAGTCATTACTTCTCTTAGACAATAACTATTGATTATTTCTCATATATTGTGCATATTGGTGTATTGTGGTTATTTCTCATATATTGTGCATGGTGTATTGTGGTGTATTGGTGTAACTCTTATACTATTGTTCATTTCTAATTGGATATAGTTGAATGGTTTAAGTATAAGTTGAAAAAGGTTTTAAATTGTACTTGATACTGATTCACCCCCATCTCAGTATCAACATATAAGAATAGTAGTCGCATAATATATCTCAATATAGGGTGTTGAACCTAGTTTTATCAGGAAAAGTGGTGATATTACCCACTATGTATCCATTTGACCCTAGTTTTATCAGGAGGGGTGGAAGTGTTACCTACCTTTTATCGTCCAAAACCCGAAGTCATGGGAGGGTTGTGTTAAGCCATGCTCCCATAGATGTGTGATGATGACTACTGATTGTCTTCTAGAGAAGTTAGGCCAATAGAGTTGACACTTCCACTTATGAGTTATATATATAGTTAGGTTGACATAGTCGATGCTCTAACATATTGCAGAAAAGGAAAGGATAGGATGTTGAAGATGAAAGTAGGTTAGGGAGGAAGGATGATTCAAAGTTAGTTGAGAATGATTCTTGGGGATTATATGTGCTACTCTTGTTTCCTCACTTGGTTTCTACCATGTTTAGAACACCTCTTTTGGTTCACCTTCAATATTTTAAGTGTGATGATCAATTATTGATGAATTATTTTATATTTGTTAGTTAATATTACTGAATGATGAATTTACTTGATTTACTATCCTGCATGATTTTTTTAGCAATGGGAAATTGATAAATTTGTAGAGTGATGTAGGCTAGGATTGGGATAAAACCTAATGGTTCCCACTATAACATAAGAGTATCCAATATCCCACAATCCAGATATAGCAATAACTTATGAATTAACAAGGGTCGAGTCATTCATAGACACACCCACTAGGGGGGTCCCACTCCTTGGGTGCCTCTACCCTTCTAGATTTATCACAATGAGTGAAATGTCTTATCGAGGATTTCAAGCAAGGTGAGGAGAGTGCTTCTTTGTTGTGAACATATAGGAAATATTCACTAGAGGCAATGATTGTTTATCCATAGTACATGTGAAATATTTGTGCACACTAGCTATGCACACATACCCTACACATGCACACTACTACAATTACTTGATGTTTTAATTACTAAACTATCTGATTAATGGTTTAATGATTATGGAAATTATATTGTATACATAAATATATAGTAGCGTTAAATACCTTCACTAACTTTTATTATTGGTTGGTATGATGAATTAAATGCGTATGGTGGGTTGCTATAAATTTTGGAAAAAAATGTCAAAGTTGCATTTATAAGTGACTTTCTTATTGTCTAAATATTCAATTATTTGGACCTATATATGACTAAAATGGGTCAAATAACAACCAAAAGAGGGGAGTATATGACCAAAATATGTTAAATCATCGAATATTTAGACAATGCCTTTATAAGCTAGCATGGGAAGAAAGACTCACATTTTATTTTATTGTTATTTTATGTCATTCATTTAGTATTTTATTTTGATTAGCGTTTTTCCAAAAATATAGAAGGGGAGTTTGATGACTATTAATGAGGGTGGTTGACGAGACTTGGGGAAAATTGTATGGAATCTTGATAAATAGAGAGAAGAAAGTTGTGTTGAGGAGAGGTGGGGAGGTTGGAACTTATTGAGATATTGGAGAATTCTTGGAAGAAACATTTTCTTGTGAAAATATTCTTAGAGCATATTGTGCATTGCTATTCTTAGAGTCTCGAGCATGGAGTGATAAGAAATCAAAAGGTTTCATAGAGCTAGGAAGTTGGATAGGCTCTTAGTTGGCTAGGAGGATAATTCTGTTTCACTTTGGGCAAGTGGTGAAATAATAATTTGATAGTATGTTCCTATTATTGGTTGGACAGTGGACTACACTATGATTGATCAAATTCAAATTAAGGAGAAGGTATTTTCCATTCTATTTATTACGTTTTTATTTAAATGTTAAACTCCTAAAGTAGAGGTATGACACTACTAATTTCTTACTTAAACTTATCTTGAAAAAAAATATTATTTGAATTCAATAGTTTTTTTTTATTCTTTTATGATTATGTTCTATCTTATTCCATTTAAAGAACAACCAAGTTATACTAAAACAAAGATCTTAAAGCATACATATTTAAATATGTCAATGAGTAAGTAGTTTTGCAGAGCACCCTTCTCATGGTTTAGAAATCAAGGAGAGGTGCCACAACACATGTAAAAATAAAAACAATTTTTATAGTTCTTTATCATTTCATTGACGACAAGGGCATCATCATTATTGCAAAGGAACTTGTTTACCATGAAAATATGTTGTCATGGTGAATTTTAATGATATGGTAAAAAAGAAAAAGGAACATACACTAGAATATCTTTTAAATGGATGAATGGGAAAGTTGAATGATTGGGAGAAGGAAACATATAATGAAGTATTTGAGGTAGAACTTCATTATCAAGTAATTAATGGGAATTTTGTGAGTAATGATTTTAAGCAGAGGATATAAAGGCGCTTTAATGAGAAATATTGCCGATATGAATGAGCTTATGCCGCCTATATGAATGAGCTTTGAAATCTCATGGATATTTTTTGAGTAAATATCTTGTAGTTACAATGCCATAAAATCAATATAGAGAGTCCACTTACTTTAACCAACGAATTATTAGCTCTAGCAATATTAAGATTTCAAATTTTTTCAAACTTTGACCTTCCACATATATTATCATTTGTATACCATTATTATGTGCTTTTGTGCAAAGCCAATTTACATTTTTGCTAGAGATTTTAAGATAAATTTATGAAATAGGAATAACATAATTTCAAAGCAAGCTCAAGGAATGATATTTTTGGAGAAAATATGAAAAAATGTTGATACATTGTTTAAAATAGTGGAATTCAAAGGAAAGATTTAAAGTAAAGTTTGTTTTACAAGTATTTGAATAGTGTAACTTGAGGAAGGAATTAATGTAAAGGTTGATGTAGAAGTATTTGAATAGTGGAATATAAGGAAGGAATTAAAGTAAAGCTTGACGTACAAGTATTTGATTTAAAACAAAATGGGGAATACAATTATAATTTTTATTCATGGTTGAATGGATAAGTACAATCTTTAAGTGATTACTGCACTTAAGCATATCCTTCAACAAATGATAAACTATAATATACTAAATAAATAATTTTCTAATAATACTTAATAATTAATAATTAATAGTAATGGGTTACATATCCGGTCACATCTTTTCGCCTTTGATTATATATAAGATTAATCAATTATCATTGTAAGAACACACATACACACACACACACACACATATATATATCAGATTCCCTCCAAGTTGGTATTAGAGATAGGGTTCTTGTCAATCGTTCATTATCTTCTCTACTACATCCAATTGTTATTTCTCCCTCTTTGTTTCCACATCCACTCCCATGTATCCTCATCATTCCTCTCAGAGTCCTCATCTCACATACCCTCTTCCCATGTACCATTTTTGTTCCCACCTACCCTCTTCCACTGCACCTCACATTCACTTTGTGTACCATTTTTCCCTCACACCTCATGCTCACTTCACATATATCCTCCCTTATTAGTGTATACCCACTGCTAGCACCAGAAGTCACCTATGGATTGCAGCAGAGGTAAGACCAATACCCATCAGTTATTTATGTCACAGGTTGGATGTTGGTTTGAATGTGGATGGTCGATGGCCAAAACTCAACAACATGAAATATGTTCAACACAAAACTAGACATGAAATGCACAGGGAAGTGAGGGCCACCTTAACTTCAGTTAGGAAATTGAGTTAAACCGAGAGTAGAGGGAAGACTTAAGAGAAGGGTGAAGGAGACTGCTCTGGGCATCAAGCCTTCCAGCAGCTCATAGAAGAAAACCCAAGCTCAAGAGCATTCTTGAGCTCGAATTCAAACACCAAAATATGTCTACAAGGGACATAGTTGTAGCTACAGTATGATCAAACCTCCATCATCCTGCAATTGAAACACCTCGAATGGATCCTCCATGCCCAAGCCATTCAATGTGAGAAGGAAATAGATACACAGGGAAATAAATAAAAATGATCGTGATACCGCTATAATAAAATGTCCATTACAACAATATGATGATCCTCGACTGGATCATCCATACCCAAGTGTTTTAAACAACTTTACAGACAAAAATGAAAATGAAAGGAAGTTGACTTCTATTAACATGAAAGTCTCAAATCGATTACATAACCAAAGAATAGCTTTGGCAGGACAGAATTATAGATTGGGAGCTCTTCTCCACCCAAGACCATTACAAAATCACAGAACTCTATCTATATACTCAAACATTTCTCCATTATTAGTAGAGGCATGCTCGAGCTTCCATGGCACTACATGTTGTCAGTCAGACTGCACCTGCAGTCTCCTCTGCACACGCCTTCCTCTATCAGACGCAATCTTGACTCTGCCAGTCCCTCTGAATCTCTGCTTTGTGATACTATGCACACAATGTCTCTGTGCACGCGATCTCAGAATACCTTAGTTGACAGTTTGCCTTCACAGTTAGACGGTTCTGACTTTTCATTCATGGGGGAGACAATGCTCCAACCACCTCCCCCGCTTCATAACCGCTTCATTGGGATCTAAGTGGGCATGGTCAATGCCTACACTTGGAATATGTGGAGGTATCTCCTTCATTGTCTGTGCTTTGTTGGATGCTTGCAGGGAAGATAGGCAGAATGGAAAAGGTAGAGCTGACGAGGACTTGACCAGGTGATGGGAGGTCATGCGAAAAGACATAGTGAAAGAATGCGGGCACTGAGGTGTAAAGGTCCAGAGGCGATGTGGCATAGGAAGGTGACATGGAGGCAGAAGGGGAGATCTGGTGGTTGAAAGAGGTGGGAACAATCACCATAGGTGGAGATGACAGGGAGTACGAGTGGGACATCTGTTGGGCGATAAGAGGATGAAATGTGAAGGCGATATGGTGATAGGTCGGGAGGACGATGAGTGGAGGATAGGTGTGGGGGAGTGAGAGGTGGGGAGAGATCGGGAGAGAGACTGAGTAGGAGATAGGTTTTGATGGGAGAGGAAGGCGGTAAGAAGAGATGGTAAGTGGCTTGCTCGAGTAAGATGTATTGAGCGGGGGGGTTCGATCATAGTGAGGAGGTGCCACATTAGTGTGGGGCCCACGCTAGAAAACTTCCTACTTGGACCCCCCCCCCTCGTTAAAGGAAGAATGCTCAGGGGGGCCTGACTAGGATTGTGCGTCGTAGATATAAGCGCGCAGATATCGACCACCCATATCTACACGCCTCTTAACACAACGTGCACGGGCCCAAAACTTAGTATAAAAGACATTTAATGGGTTTTTAGCACCTTTTCTTCGCATTCTGCCACCCAAGGGCCAAATCCAATGGGGAAAACACCCCATACAATAATATGTGATAACATTAGGCTCCATGGGCGATATAGTCCTCCCTGCGAGGCTCTAAGATCTCTTTCGTAGTTCCAACTGCCTTCTGCATTGGGATATGGAGTCAAGCTCAAAACACCCTGCTAAGGAATACATGCCACTAAATAAAAAATGAAAATAAACACACATGGGCTCCATAGGAGCTTATTTATATACAGTCCCGAACTAATTGATTTTTACACGGTGCTAGGTGAAAGAAAATTTCCACCATAGCCATTCAAGTAACTTCCCGATTGGAAGTTCTCTTACTCTGTCAATGATGAATAACAGATGATGCAATCATGACAGCAGAACGATTACATCCTTCATCTTCTCTCCCAAGGATGAAATTGAGATAAAGTTGGATGGCTCCAAGCTATGAAGAAAATCCCACTCAAAGTACTCGCTGACAGGCTCATAGAATGAGTGGAAAACTCCAAAAATTTTATAGGAGAAAGCCTGCTCTACTCCACAGTTTCTCACACAGGGTTGAATATCACTAGTAGGCACAAGCGGATGAGGAGCTGATGCAGGTTGACTGATCTCAGGAAATTGATGCTCACCTACAGGCTTTGGACAGGAGATAAAAATCTGTTTCTGTTGCTCCTGTTATCCATGGCTCTCCCAAGGATCATAGTCATAATCATCATAAAAAGGATCCAAGGGAAAGTTCTGCTCTTGGTATTCTACAGGCCCAGGATGGATTATTTCCTCATGATAATTTTCTTTAATTAATAGAGGACAAGGATCTGTTATATATTCCTAGAAATCCTGCATATCCATCTTAGAATATGATTCATAGCTATCATACATAGACTGGTTGCTTCTCGAGTCATCAAAATATGGTGCAGGGATTTGTTTCTCTTCCCAAAAAAGGCAGCAGTCCCGATCTGCCTTCAATTCCTCTATCTTTGGAGAAAGAAATTTCACCAGCTCCACCAACTCACTCAGAGCATGTTCTTCCTCCTGGTCCTCATCCTTACAAATTTCCTCTGATGCAGACGAACAGGGAAGAGAAAGAACTGATATATGATCCAAGTCATCAGGCTCAGCCTCACAGCCTACACAGGAAACAACTATATCTTGAATACAATCATTGGATCCCTCACAACAACTATGAAAAATTAACTCAGAGGGACAAAAATTCTGACAATGAGTGTTGAAAGCTGCATGAAATTCTCCCAGTGAAGAAATGATAGCAGGGGGTAAAGAATGATACCACTCATGAGCATCCCCTGCTAAAGAGAACATGAACATCTTCATTAATACATCCTCATGATGTATCTCCCACTGGTGCATGAGTTCATGAAACTCACTGAGATGCTGAGCAAGGTTGTCCTCTTTATGCTCTCTAAATATAGGCAAATAATCATTCCATTCATTTGGAGCAGGAACAACGTTGGGAAAGCTAGGATAAGCAGAGAAATTAAAGGGAGCAAACCTTCGAGCCAAGATATTTTCCATTTTGAAACCAATGGAGTTGCTAATCAATCCTTTAATCATGGAGTCGCCAGGTGAAAGACATACAACATGAGTGTGTCTGGTATTTTTTCACCATCAAAGACCAGATCTGATCGTTGTGTTCTCTTAGGGGGCTACCAGGTGTATCCAGACACAGCCACACTGAAATAATGGAGTTGAGATAGTGGAGTCACCTCAGTGGAGTCTCCAGGTGCAAAGTTGCAATATTTGGTGTACTAAGTTTTGATGCACCTTCAAAACCAGTAAGCTTTGTCGTTCAATCCCAAGGAAAATATTCAATTCATCCCCAAAAACGGAGCCATAAATGTTAGCACCGGAAGTCGCCTATGGATTGCAGCAGAGGTAAGCCCAATACCCATCAATTATTTATGTCATAGGTTGGATGTTGGTTTGAATGTGGATGGTCAATGGACAAAACTCAACAACATGAAATATGTTCAACACATAACTAGACAGGAAATGCATAGGGAATTGAGGGCCACATTATCTTTAGTCAGGAAATCGAGTTAAAGCGAGAGAAAAGGGAAGACTTAAGAGAAGGGTGAAGGAGATTGCTCTGGGCATCAGGCCTTCCAATAACTCATAGAATAAAACCCAATATCAAGATAATTCTTGAGCTTGAATTCAGACACTGAAATATGTCTGCAAGGGACACAGTCGCAGCTACAGTATGATCAAACCTCCATCATCCTGCAATTGCAACAACTCGACTGGATCCTCCNATGTGAGAAGGAAACAGATACACATGGAAATGAATAAAACTAACCTTGATACCGCTATAAGCAAACCTTCATTACAACAGTATGATGATCCTCGACTCGATCATCCATGGCCGAGTGTTTTAAACAGCGTTACAGACAAAAATGAAAAGGAAAGGAAGATGACTTCTATTAACATGAAAGTCTCAAATCGATTACATAACCGGAGAATAGCTCTGGAAGGACAAAATTATAGATTGGGAGCTATGGTCCACCTAACACCATTACAAAATCACAAAACTCTATCCATATACTAAAAAATTCCACCATTCTTAGAAGAGGTGTGCTTGAGCTTCCATGACACTGTGTCTTCTCAGTCAGACTGCCCCTGAAGTCTCCTCTGCGTCTTCCATGGCGCTGCGTCTTCTTAGTTAGACTGCACCTGCAGTCTTCTCAGTCAAACATGATATTGACTCTGCTAATACCTCTAAGTATCTGCTCTGTCTGACTGTGCACGAGATCTCAGAACACCTGAGCTAACAATATGCCTTCACGGTTAGACAGTTCTGAATTTTCATTCATCGGGGAGATGATGCTCCAACCACCTCCCCTGCTTCATAACCACTTCATCGAGATATGGTTGGGTAGGGTCAACGCCTACACTTGGAAGACGTGGCGGCCTCTCCTTCACCGTCTGTGCTTTGTTGGATGTATGCAGGGAAGACAGGCATGAGGGTGAAGGTAGAGCTGGCGAGGACTCAACCAGGCGATGGGCAATCATGAAGAAAAACAAAACGACAGAAAGCGAGCGATGAGGTGTAAAGGTGTAGAGGCGATGTGGCATGAGAAGGTGACATGGAGGCATAAGGGGAGATCTGGTGGATGAAAGAGGCGGGGACAGTCAACATAGGTGGAGATGACAGGGAGTGTGAGTGGGACATCTGTCGGGCGATGAGAGGATGCAATGCGAAAGTGGGACGGTGATAGGTCAGGAGGAATATGGGTGGAGGACAGGTGTAAGGGAGCGAGAGGTGGAGAGAGAGAGGTAGATGTGACAAACGAGAAGAGAGATTGAGTGGGGGACATGTGTTGACTCGAGAGGAAGGTGGTAAGAGGAGGTAGTAAGCGGCTTGCTCAGAGGG
>SNQJ01S0003670.1:44707-70459 GCA_010110895.2 Picea sitchensis | reverse complement strand
TAATGGATGGCTGGAATCTTTGGGAGAATGGACGAGTATTTTCAAAGAAGAATATGGAATTCCAGGTTGCTTAATGGCCTTTGTCCTGTAAGTAAAATGATTTTATTTTCATATAATATCTTCATATTCTTTGAATAATTGATTATGAATTGATTTAAATAGATTTAGTCTTTTTTTATCAATACATGGTTAATTATTATCATTTATGTATTATTTTTTCCAATCTTTAAAGTCTATTATCCAAAAAATTTCTTCCAGGACTACAGAATGGACAAGTGATTCAAAAAACTTAATAGAATGACATATATGCATTTTGGCTTTATCCTTTTGTTTATAATGTTGTTATTAATTTTTTTTTTAATCCTGTTACATATACAGGTCTGATATCTTTAGATTAAATGATCTGTGATGTGTAGGAGGTTTATATTATAAATACCATCTATCATTTGCTTCAATCAAAATATAAACACTATGATTATATCTTCGGTTTAAATAATGAGATTTATCTTTGAGTTTTAAATTGAATGATAAAATGCATAGATTGATTCCAGATTTATCTTGCTGTAATAATGTATAATTATGAGATCACAGGTTTATGTTTGTGTTTTCTTTTCTTTCATTAAAACCTAAGCTGTCAATACATGTTCTGAATTTATTTAGAACAATCATAAAGTTCATTGTAGATTTATCTCTTGGACATGGCAGTTGGATGTTTACCACTCATGCAGATGCTTGGATACACCTCACTAATTCACTGACAGGATAACTTCTTTGTATTTTTCTGTCATTTACATATCATTAAAACTAGAATGTATGGTTCAACTTTGACTATCCACATGTTCATGTTTCATTAATTGTTTTTGCAAGATTCTTTAAATTTATAAAAGAAAAACAATAAATATTTTTATGTGCTTTCTTTATCTGCTTCCTAGAAGCAATCATTTTTCACATCGATTTTCGTAAGTTTCGATTAAAACTTGCATCTTGTAAATCATGTAAATAAACGAGACTTGTATATCTTTTGCTTAAATACAACTACTATAGTTACATTTGAACATATGTACACATATATAGTGTGTTTAGTAATTAGTTAGTTATTTCTCTCTTTTATTCGTTTTTTTTAGGATTCTTAGATTGGCTAACAGAGAGATTAAACCAGTCAGAACGAGTTATACCAAACGGCTTGGGTTATTTAGACAACCCCAGACCAGACTCGCTCTTCCAGTTGACGGATGGTCAATTTCGCCCGTCAACAATACCAAGATCGCCAATAGGATTTACCTTGATTAAACCATCCCGTCGGACAACTCACACCTGGTTGCATCCATACGATCACGATGAGTAGTAGTTACTGCTAAAAACTTACCCGTTAATCCAAGTATATGTCTCTCAGTACTCAACCGAGAATGTATTATTTCTAAAAAGAGCATATCCATTTCCAAAATCAACAGTGCGAACCAGTTGGTACCATTGTAAAA
Source organism: Picea sitchensis (assembly GCA_010110895.2). NCBI lineage: Eukaryota > Viridiplantae > Streptophyta > Pinopsida > Pinales > Pinaceae > Picea > Picea sitchensis. The sequence continues at coordinate 68,981 of SNQJ01S0003670.1, read as the reverse complement.
GCTGTAGACGTAACCCTAGTCCCTAGCTGCCACAAAAGTGCGAATTCCAAGAGCCACAACAAGCCAAAGTGCCATGACTAAATAAGTAGTACCAGATGATCCCTGAGACCCCTAGGTCGAGATCATGGGTGATCTCAAAGGGAAGGTAGAGCACGTTAAGCTCCTCGACCTTGACCTCACGGATTCAACCTTGTTCCCACAGATGCACACAGACGTATTTTGGGATATAGTTCTGTATGGAATAAGAGGAATGAAATTTGTACCAAAAAAAGAGTTCATCAACTTGTTTAACTCGACCATCATGAACTCGAGAGACTTACCAGTCTTTGGTACCACATGCGATATTGCGCGTTGCACAAAATTTCTGATAAGCAGGGTGCATGACATAAATCTATGGTTGGATAAGAGGTATCCAATCTGTGCTGAAGACATCCAAAAAATTACTGGACTATCATCCCAAGTATAGGATTTGTCAAAGGGATTCCAGAGTCCCGGTAAGCATGGGAAAAAGAAAGGCGAGCTTAGCCTATATGAGAAATTTAACACAAAGAGAGGACGACACACAACAATAATTGAACCAATACTTCCTGAGACATTCCAGACTGGCTGCTACATCATATACAACAAGGTTATGAGGTCTTACTACAAGGGAGAATGCACTATATATGCGTTATTAGTCGCCAACTTTTTCTCAAATGGAGCAGGTTCTCCAGAACCCTCAACAATGTGCAGAATTGATGCAACTTTGCATAGCCAGAACATAGGTTCTGACTCTTTTGTTAGCAGAGCTAAGGTTGAGGATCGCACCAATGCCACCAACGGAGGAGGAGGTCGAAACTCGCTTGGACCATTGAACGACCAATGGACTTTCACTACAGATGCGGGCACCCATCGATGAAACTCCTTTATATGTTGACCTGTTATAATGGCCAACGCCACACTTATTTGGACTATTCAGGCCATCAACAGATCAATTAGAGCAAAGTCTCCAGGAGGCCAAGAGATCCACCGAGACTTCAAGGAAGGAAAAAATCATCACGCAAATATGCAGAATGAAGGAAGCACACGATAAACTCCAAGTCCAACAAAAACAGGAAAAAGTGCAAGAAAAACTTGTTGAAGCCTGGCCGAAGATTCAGAAGGTTGCGCCCGACCTACCCGAAGCCAACGATGTAGGCGAGCCAGAGCAACAGATCGAGATGTTACAAGAAGCATGGACACAACTCGCTACTCTCACTAAGCAGCTGCAAGAGAAGCTACAACTGGTCCAGTAGGAAGCAAAATAGTGGCCTCAGCAGCTGCAGGAACATATACAGAAGATAATATTGCAAGGCAACAATGCCTGAGTAGAATTTCACAAACACACAACGGACTGCACCAAAATATTCAAGGAAGTTATCGATTGGATGGGCATCATCGCTCGACGAAATTAGGTCTTGGAGGAGGTACGCACAAAGATCCAGGTGCTGAATGAAGAACTTGCGACCAAAATTGACCCTATGGAGCAATAGCAGAAGTTCGACCAAATTCAATAGGTTGACAATGAACTGAATACACTCTATGAGGCACAGTCCGGAGCCAAGAAAGAGCTATAAGAATTTTGACCTGTAATTCAGACCGCCTACATGAAAATTCATCAATTTGACGCAACAACATATTATGAGTGTAACGCATTGGTTGCGATAAAGCCAAAGGAGTACAACAAAGAGACGACCCAACAGTTTCTTGCAGAAGCATCACTCCTCACCCGAAAATGGCAGGACAAAGTTGGAAGCTTTCAAGGAGTAAAACACAAATCATTAGAGCTGGTACCAGAATTGGGCCCTTCATTTGGGGAGCTGAAGGAAGAAAAAGCACAAACAAAAGAGCCCAAAGAAGAAGAAAAGGCAGACAAGGGAAAACAACAGATTCTCTTGCAGGATGTGAAAGAACCAAGAGATTGACTCGAGGATGAGTCAAGGATTGTGGTTGGATCCTGTTGGGCCCTTCATTTTTGAGAAGGAATTGTGCAATTTTTGACTAAGCACGAGTTGCGCAAAGTCCATCAGAGGTTGGGATAAAGAGCAACAAAAATTAGTTGCGGAAGTTAGCGCAACTCCAACGAAGCAACAAACGGTTGCAACAGAACAAGAAAGCGTGCAAGATGAGAAGGAATAAAAAACCAAGCTATATATAGGGATGCACATAATTATAAAAGAGGTCATCTGTTGGTTAGATAGTTCATAAGTTGGTTAGCTGGGTTGATTCGAGTCAGGTTGGTCAGATTCACCTAGATTTTGGGATTAGCTGTGGATAATTGTTGTAAGTCGGAAGCAGACAAGTCTGAGTCTGTAATGAATTGGACCTATTAGTTGGAGAATTAGACCTCTGTGGCATGGGTCTAGAGACAAGAGTCTGTACTGAGGCTTACTATGTAATTCTGAGTCTGTAATGAGAGAAAGATCCTAGAGATAATATGAAGCAGGACCAAATTTCAAAATATGTTGTGTCTTTGTATGTTTACTTATGCATTACAGTGTTTCCTTATGGCTTATGAGTTCTATTTGATGGTTCAACGTTTAAATGCTTGCTCACAATGTAAGTAGGTTGGATTCTTGCATTTATATGTTTCAGATCTATTAATGTCTCTCGCGCAAGAACAAGAATGAGTTCTGAATGCTCTATGGATCCTCTTTAGTCTTCTCCCTACCCTTCCCTATCTATCTATCTCAACAATGCTTCGGGTGAGACTTCTTCTCTTTGGAGGAGATGAAAATTCCAACACTCTAGAATACATGGTACCTTTTGTTGGTAACCTAAGAAGGACCCTGGTTTGATCAAATTCGTGCCAACAAGTTGCATACTGCAGAGCACATGGAATAAATACTCAGGAAAGAAGTGCTTATGTGGCCCCACATAATATTGAATGCTACAAATGCCACAACTATGGTCATATAACTCGTGATTGTAGAAGCATGATTGATACTTATATGAAAGAGAACACTGATACCAGATATAATAAAGTATGGAAAAGAAAATAATAATAAGTGAATAAATACCAGGTCCCATAGATCGCAGGGTTTGCAGTAGTATGAGAAAGAAAATAATAATAGGTGAATACAGAAAAGGTTCAAGAGATTGTAATTTCAGTAATCATATTGCAAGATGAATACACAGACAGAAAGGAAGAAGTCAGAGTTCAGAGAGTTGATGAATCCACAGATGAAGAGGAAGATGACTTCGCATTAGTGAAGATGTTGTTATGATCCATCTATCTTGGATACTCTCAAGTAACATGAATATTAGATAGGTGGAGTCTATGTAGTAGTTGAGACAAACCAAAGAGCCATTCTTCGAGCAACTTGAATAGTTCGAGTAGACAGACTCAGAGCATTTAGTTAGAAAATTTTTATGATTGTATTCAGAAAGAGATACATTCAACACATGTTGTTCCAGATATGCAGAGTTTGGTCTACATATAGAGAAGACTAGTGGACACAGTTGGCATTTGATGATCAATTGTAGTAGTGAAGACTTCATGATAGTACAGTGACAGATGGGTCAACATTGTGGATAGTTGAGTAGCAGAGTCTTGGACAATATGGACAGATATGGATTAGCAGGTTTGGATGGATACATGTCAGTGGATGAGATCACAAATTCATAGATTGGTTCAGAGAGTGGTTCATATATTGACTCAAAAATTGGTTCATAGAATGTTGGATGATTATTTGAATGCTTTTTATATATGTTAGTTGATTACACAAGGAAGTGCCAATGGAAAATAACTCCAAACAGAATAAGGTACATGAATCCCTACAATTGATCTACATGACATCTTGAAGATAAGTTAAAGTGAGAGAAACAAAAGCAGGAAGACAAGTAGAAATATCATCCAGATAAATTTTTAGATAGAGAGATCATATCAGAGGCATGTTTCTAGGGAGGAGAGTTGATAGAGTTGATCACAAAGGGAGTATCAGTAGCCATGCCATCAATATTGCATTAGAGTGTTACCCTTTGTCAAAGGGGGAGAAAGAGTAATCATAGATATATAAAGGAAGAGAAATATCACATGCATGAAGACATGGGGAGTATCCCAAAGGATAGTACAAATAGGGGGAGAATCCCCAAGGAGAGTTCAGTCGGGGAGTATCCCAAAGGACAGTGTAGACAGGGGGAGAAACCCCAATGAGAGTTCAGGCAGGGGTATCAACCCCAAAGGAAGATACCCTTTTTCATTTATTTCAAAGGGGGAGAGATAGAAACATTGATGAGGAGAGATGTTAGTGTTTCCATGACTAAGTGTTGCCATCAATGTTGGTGTTGTCATGAATGCCAAAGGGGGAGATTGTTGGATAGTTGGTTTAGATTGATGGAAAATGGTTTGGATAGTTGGTTTTCATTGATTTCAACCCTTGAAGAGTGATATTGTAGATTTATTTTAATCCTTAGTGATTGATTTAAACCCTTGGAGAATTCCGGTAATGAATTTTGGTAGCACAAAGGTACGGGTAAGGGACCTGAGTTTGTTTGAGGAATAAAGGAATCATGATTAGTGAATATGCAAGTGATACTATCTTGTATGGGTAGTATATTTCATGCCCTTTCTGGTGATATGTGGAATTCCACGTGGTTCCTCACGGTTAGAGAGATATGGCCTTGATAAGTTGGAGAAACCTCTAGAAGGTCAACAAGAACTCAAAAGATTCTAGAAAGTCATAAAGAAGATTCCCTAGTCAAAGTGATTGAAAGAGAAATCAATTAAATAATAAAGTGGTTATAACAATAAATTGTTTATGGGTAAAATAGTTGTAACAAGAATGTTGAATGGTCAAAGTGGTTGAACAAGCAATTAATTAATTATGGGTAAAGTAGTTGTAACAAGAAGGTTGAATAGTCAAAGTGGTTAAACACAAAATTAATTAATTATGGGTAAACCAGTTGCAACAAAGTATTTATTATTTTACTAATTAAGAAAAAGTTATTTGCAATAAGAAAGTGGGTTAGCCCTAAATTAAGGAGAATGGGTAAAACATTTACAAGGAAACTTCGAGAGGAAGGCACTTAGAAAAGTATAAATAAGAGTGAAAAGGACTCCTATTAGCACCTATTTTGAGAATATTGAATATATATAAGTGAATGAGGTAGCCAAAGGAGATCTAAGGTGAATTTCAGAGGGAAGGTGAAGTAAAGAAGGGCAAAAATTCAAGGGAGGATAATGTCTTTTGATGATGCTTTATAAGGTATGTTATTTACAGGTCATCTCATCATTTTTGCAATAACTTAATTTCTAGAATGATTCATATAGAAAAAATTGGAGGTTGTTGAGACGAGACATACAGGTAACTTTGTTAAAAATGTAAACTTGTGTGTTGTTTTAGTTTGGGAGATACACTTTGTGGAAGATAGGGTTTGAGGCTAGTCCTGAAACTAGTATAAAATAGGTGTTCCAGGTAAAACGATAATAAATTATTCATAGAAAATCCAAATGTTGTGAGAATAATTGAAATGGAAATATAACAGGCCTTCATTTGTTGTGTGCAAGTTTCAGAATAAGATATCAAATATTGAGCACACAAAATTTTGTACAATTTCACTCTCTAGAATAAGCTAGAATTCAACAAGGTCTATTATGTTTTCTATAAATTAGTGAAACCTAGAGGAATTGTATAGAAGACATTGAATAATATTTTGTATCATTTTCATACCTTTATTCATTAAAGCTACATAGTTATGCTTGTTGCAAGATAGGGTTGTTGACTAATACAAAAACTAGTCATGTGAGACTAAGGTAAAGTTTGATTAAAATGATATTCTCTTGTTGTTGATGATCTAGGTGGATATCGGTGGCCACCCACCTATTCCAATTGGCTCAAAACAGGTTTTTGACAATTTACTATTTTTAACAGTTTTTCACGATCGGGCACCTTAATGATCACCAAAGGCATGATTCATCCCCCAAAATGAAGCTCCTCTTCGATACCTTTCCAATGAACTATTGTTCACCCCAAACATAGATCGTATGCCAAATTTATGACCCCGAGAACTTGATACACCAAACTACCCAAAACGGGGTCCACAAACCTGTTGGCTTTTCATCTTCTGGGGTTAGGATTTTGGATTTTCTTTATATGAAAATGGCCTTTGGAGCCTCATTGTAACAATAAACTTCTTGCAAATGAACATAGACATCACATCTCTTCTCAGAGATAAGATGCCACCATTCTAGAGAGCCTTTCACTCTGTATTTCTATAGTTTTGTACATTTCGCTCATTAATAGAAATTGTGTACTACTATATCTCTGTGTTTATGGTTATATATTTGATATATCTATGTTATATTATTAGATATGTGATATATCTCTATACATTTCTTTATTATATCGCCTCTCTCATTTCGTGCCAAAAATAATCTGAATCAGTGGTATCAAAGCAGGCTACTCTTGATCATTTTTTCAGGGTATGCTCATGATGAGGTCCGAGTATAACAAGTTGGGTCTCGAGTTTTTCTCTCTTGAGGGAAATTTCTCTCGAACACCCAAGAAGCTCTCCATGGTGGAAGAAAAGAAAAATGACAGAGCAGAAGATCCTATTAATCTGTTTCTTGAGCAAGGTCTCATGCGACAAAGGGACGAAATGATGGAGAATTTTTCCCACATCCTTCAACACCTGTCGATAATAGCAAGCACATATTCATCAAGATGCCACTTTTGAGATACCTCCCCTTTCAAGGTACAAGTTAATTTTGAAATTCCCATATTTGAAGGTCAGATAGATGCAGATACCCTAGAAAAATGGTTAAATCTGCTAGAAGGCTATTTCTCTATTCACAATTTTTTCAACAGGGAAAATATCACCTTCACACTCCTTAAGGCTCTCCTCCATGTCAAACGTTGGTGGGAAACTTATTGGGAGAAAATATCTATATAGGATTCTAGAATATATGGGGTCGAGCCCACTTCGGATTTTTTGTGTGGATGCGGTCATGAAACAATATTACCCTATTGGTAACTATGATGAACAATACATGAGATGGACCACACTATGGCAAGAGAGGGGCCAAACAGTGTCATAGTTCACAAATACTTTCCATACCTTGCGTACCAAGATGTGTGTCAAAGAATCTGAGTGACATCTGGTTCTGAAATACAACGGGGCTTTGCATAGTTACATCCAAACCAAAATGGATTTTCTATACATCTCATCACTAGGAGCTGCCTATCGATATGTTGTCAAAATAGAGAATAAATTTAGGCACTAGAAAAAACAAGAGTTCAGGTTTGCAAATCCGCAACAACCAAAGTATGATAAAGACGACCCTAACAAACAACCTCCCAGAAACCATTCGAAACCACAGGAAAAAAAGGGTAAGGGAAATAAAAAGAATGAAATTAGAAAGTGGTGCGATTTCCACAAAATTCCCTGGCACAACAACAATGAATGTCGTGCAAAATAGTCATTGGATGAGATAAAATAAAAGGAGCCGAACCCTAATTCAAAATCTGATTCAGAAAATACTGGTAGAAGATAGATTAGCGAGGCAGATCCCACTGCTATTGTATTGATCACAACAATTCAATGAGAAGAACCAACAAATCCTGAAGAGGGGGAACACCTTTTTCATTCACAAATGTGGGTGAAGGGGACCCCACTACATTTTATTGTTGATAGTAGAATCCAGAAGAACCTCATCTCAACATAGGTCGTTAAACAATTGGGATAGTCGAAAACACCACACCCACAACCACACAACATCGGGTGGCTTCGTCAGGGATGAGATCTTCGTGTCATCCAATAGTGCCACCTATCCTATGACATCAATCCCTTCAAGGATGAGGTATTGTGTGATGTTTCCCTTCTGTATGTTTGTTATGTTATTTTGGGCCAACCATATATGTGGAAGCGTGATACTGTTTATGATTATTGACCCTATAGTTTCATTGTTACTCTGGGGGGTCAACTCTACAGGATACCATAGGTATTTCTGATTACTGTCCCACCAAAACATATCTCAAAGTAATATCTCATACTGCAAAAATTAGCCTCTTCACAATCTGTTCAAAAGGTGTACAGAAGGACACTGCAACCACTGCAGCCTTGGCCCAAGACCTTTCTATCTAGCAGAAACATATTGTAGAAGAGAAAGAAGATATTGTTTCTTCACCTACAAGGGTGCCTACACACTGCCTAGTCAAGCCTAGATACAATAGATTGGTTGAACAGATTCAACCCCGCTAACAACAAGTTTGTGACAACCTTCAAAAAGATAAGCAACACAACTTCTCCAACAAAGAAAGCAACTCACCAAGGTTAAACAAAAGCTTCCCTGGTAACTCAACACAATAGATACAATTTCTTCCTAAGGAGGGAGAATTGATCCAGGTGGATATCGGTGGCCACCCACCTATTCCAACTGGCTCAAAACATTTTTTTGGCAATTTACTATTTTTAGCATTTTTTCGGGTCCTAAACTTTCAGGGCCATTTCAGGGTCTAAATGATGTTTTTTCACGATCGAACACCTTAATGATAGTTGGAGGAATTATTTAACCCCAAAAATGACGCTCCTCATCGATACCTTTCCAACGAGCTATCGTTCACCACAAATGGAGATTATATGCCGAAGTTACGCTCCCGGGAAGTTGATACAACAAACTACCCAAAACGGGGTCCACAAACCTGTTGGATTTTCATCTTCTGAGGTTAGGGTTTTGGATTTTATTTATGTTAAAAAGGAATTTGGAGCCTCATTGTAACAATCACCTTCTTGCAAATGAGTGTAGCCATCACATATATTCTCAGAGATAAGCTTCCACCATTCTAGCGAGTCTTTCACTTTGTATTTCTACAATTTTGTACATTTCACTCATTAATAGAAATTGTGTATTACTGTATCTCTGTGTTTATGGTTATATATATGATATATCTATGTTATATTATTGGACATATGATATATCTATGTAAATTTATTTATTATATCTTGACTCTAATTTCATGCTGAAAATAATCTGGATTAGTTGAAGTTGAGGAAGGTCTGCATGTCTGTGATCACATACACTAGGTATTTTATAGAGTTACAGGTATGTTTATATGCATGTTTTTATGGTTACATTTTGTCATGACAAGGTACATTATTGAGGCTACATAACAATAAGGTTTGGCACATGGTTTTATGTAATGGTTTATGGTATTTGGCTTACAGATTTGTGATGTATTGCTAGAGGATTCTTGCTGGTTGTCTTGATGTATGTTTTGGTATATGGTTGAGGTATATGTTGAGTTCATGGATGAGACACTTAGTTGATGAGTTGGACTATAAATGAGGTGTATGGTATGGTAATGTTGGTACATCTTTATGACATATAACTTGGCTTGTTATTGATACATGATTTTTACATGCTTGGTACATTGTTAGAGGAACTTGTTGGTAGTCTTGTTGGACATATTTGTAGTTATCTTGGCACATGGTTTATGGTTGATGTGGTATAGATATCTTGGTATTTTTGATGGTTGTGAGTTGTTGTGATGTGCATGGTTGATGCACTTATGATGGTACATGTTTTTCTAGTTGTTGATGTACATGATAGGTTGATAAGATTATTGTGACGGGTTATTTGCACAGGTTGTTGATTACAGGTTGTTGGTATAGGTGTTGTTACAAATTTCATGGTACAAGTTGTTATAGGTTGTTGGTACAAGTGTTGTTACAGGTTTTTGGTACAAGTTGCTTGGTAGAGGTTGTTACAAGTTGTTGGTACAGGTTGACAGTGACAATGGTTGATTTAGTGACAATGATAGGTTGTCTACATCTGACACTTATATTTTCAGGGTGGTAGGATGGGGCAAGGATAGGTGGTTGGAGCCAGAGAATTAGGGAGTTGGAGCTTCCTTCAGGTTGGATCCTGAGAATTAGGGGGTTGGAGCCTCCTTCTGGTTGGAGCTAGAGAATTGGGTTTTTGTAGCCACCTTCTTGTTGGAGCCGGAGAACACAGGGGGTTGGAGCCTCCTTTTGATTGGAGCGAGAGAATTCGAATTTGGTGCTTCCTTGAATGTAATTATTAAAGAAATATAAGAAAATCATTCCGTGGTTTTCTCTCGCATTGGGTTTCCATGTAAAATACTAGTTTATTGTGCATTGTGTGGATGTGTCTATTATTGTTTATTATGCATTGATGGATGTTAATGTTTTATGATGCAATAATATATTAATGATGAACTGATCAACATTTTTGAATAAGTTAGACGAATATACATTGTGGTTAAAAGGATTAATAGGTGGTATAAATTGCTCATTACGAATTCACACCCCTCTCAGTAATCCAACATTATTCCATATATTAGCACTAGAAGTCACCTCTAGATTTCGACAGAAATAATCCCAATACCCATTAGTTTGTATATCACAATGAATAAATTTATGGGTGGTCTAATGGACGCAACCTCAGGATTATGTCTCTTTAACTCAGAAAATTGGGCTGGTATGCATAAACAGATGAGGTCTTGATCTAACTTCAGTCAGTAAGTTGTAGCAAAGGGTGAGTAGGGGGAAGAACTGGTGAGGAAATTTAGAGGCTTGCTATGGACATCAGGTCTTCCAGCATCCTAAGGAGGAAAATATTCGAATACAAGATCTTCTTTAACCCAAAACTTCAGGAAACTGAAAACGTCATAACAATATTGCAATCAAACATACATTACAATACAGTCACAACAAATCAACTCGGTCACCCATGCCTGAGTCTTAAATATCAGAAGCAAAAGAGATCATAAGAAATTTGGCTGTCATTAAACAAGAAGTCTCAAATGGAAACGCATAACCAGAGAACCAGAGGCTTCATTAAAACTTTACAATACGAGAGCTTAGCTCAACCATCGACCTTAACAAAATATCAAAATTGAGTATTTATACTCAGAACAATTTCCACTACTAGGAGTGTGACTTGGCCACTACAATCAAAGATTTGTGCCTGCATCTTCTTCTGTCATTCTGCACTTGCATTCTTCTATCAGACACAATCTCAAATCAATATGGGCTTTGCAGGAGAATCTGTTGACAGGGGGAAATTTTGGCTGACAGTCTGCCTCCACAACCAACTTTCCATGCTTTCCATTTATGGGGTGAGATGAGGTTTCAAAAACTCCCCCATTTCCATTAACTACTTTCACTGGGATCAGGATGGATCCTGACACTAATGAATGTTCCGGGAGACGCTCATGACTCCTCCAAGACAAGCCCGACGCCTCGAAACCACATAGATCTTATGATGAGACCAAGAAGAGCGATTTCGGTCATTGGCGCAACTCCTATCCATTACTCCATGTGACCACGGGCCATGAACTCTTGCTTATCCATATTAAATATTGGGACTTCACATTTCGGGAGTTTTCACTCCCCTTGATTTCAAATATCCTGATGCTCGAAAACACGAAACGACCCATCTGGATCAATAGTCGAATTTGCCTTGAATCTGATGATCATGATCATCACCTCAAACAAATTTATATGTATGTCACTCAATCAGGTGCCTAGCTTTATTTTGGCCACTCTTTCCATATGCCCATGGGCTATGATCGTGGGCCCAAATCTCAGGCACGTCGCGATTTCACATTTCGCGAACTCGCGTTGTGCTCCATGTTGAAACCTCCAAGTCGTGAAATAACGATCTCTTGGATCAGGTGCCATGCGTCCCCATTGATCGGATGGCCCAGATGAATATTGACATTTCAGGACTCGAGGCTTCGCGCCTTGCTCCATGTTGAAACCTCCGAAACACGGAATCGCGGTTTAACTTATCTCTTGCCACATGCTCCCCTAGTTGGATGGCTCAGATCATTTCATGAATTTGTGTTTCACAAGTTTGCATTGTGTTCCATGCTGAAATCTATGAGTCACGAAATCATGATTCCTTGGATCGAGCGACATGTGTCCCCTGCATCGGACGACTCAGATCATTTTGCGATTTCGCATTTCGTGAATCCTCATAAATCTTCCCTTTTACTACTCCATTTTGTGAGTCAACGAAATGCTAATATTGTGCCACGTGTCCTTCCCAGGATCAATGACTAGGATTGGCCTCACTATTTCAAAACTCTGACGCTATACTCCGTGCAAATATATGATCCCGATCGCCTGATGGTCATTGATCCGATCTTCCTGAGGGATCTCTGTCATTGAAAACTGATCTTTCTTGCTCGCTTGATTTAATTCCATACCAACCCGCTCTAAGTGTTTCACTTGTGCTTATGGCTATGGTTTTTGTGAACAATTACATGGACGACTAACTGAGGGCTCAGGAAAACAAATGATCAGTGACAAAGGTCAAGAGAGAAGTGATCGGTCTTAGATAAAACATGTCAATCAAACGGACGAAGGCAGACAAAAGAAAAAATACAAGCTGAGAGGAGAAACTTACAATCGAGTCTGGAAAAGGAGGAGAGACAGGAAAAAATACAGACTTAGGTAGAAACCACAAACCCTTAAGGTTTTGAAAAGTTTATATGATAGCATTAGGCTTCGTGGGGGATAGAGTCGTCCCTACAAGGCTATAAGAAATCCTTCTGCGGCTTCAGTGCCTTAGTGTTGGGTTGTGGGGTCTTCTATTAAAAACAAAACAAAATAAACATAAAACGTGAACGACATTTACAATGGTGGGACACCGACTACGGCTTTAAACAAAATTTTTTTTCAGGAAGTGCCCATTTACTAGGCCACCAAAAACTTCATCACCCTCCATATTCTGCAACGTGTAAGTATTATTTGAAAATGCCTCAACAATCTTGAAGGGTCCGACCCAAAGGGCTTCGATTTTACCATGCTTGCCCTTGTCCCGATTTGTTGCATCCCATTTGAGTACTAGATCTCCCAGCTGGAAATCCTGTTTTCTCTCCTTTCTGTCGAAGGCTTGCTTGATCTTCTGTTGACTTTCATACGCTTTGTCCAGAAGCTTCTCCCTAGCCTACTGCACTTCTACTAGTTGATGTATTCTCCTGATCATGTCATCAGGCTCTTCTTGGCAGTCTTTGAATAACTTTACCATTGGCAAGGCAAGCTGAGAAGGAAAAAATGCTTCAGTTCCATATACAAGCTGGAAAGGGGAGATGCCTAGGGACCTCTTTGTTTTCACCCTGTCAGACCACAGAGAAAACTTGATCTTTGAATCCCATTCTTTCTTGTTGTCTTCTAATAGTATTTTGATGATCTTTATTATGATTTTGTTAGAGGAATTTGCTAATCCATTGCCTTGTGGATAGTAAGGGGTAGAGTGGATCAATGAAATTTCAAACTGCTCGCAAAAATTGGTCAGTGGTTCATCCTTAAAGGATGCAGCATTATCAGTGATGATTCTGTTTGGACAACCAAAACTCACTATAATATCCTCCAGAAAACCAATGATCACCTTATGAGAAGCACTCCATGTGGGGATAGCTTCTATCCAATTGGTAAATTAATCTGTGGCAGTCAGGATCCATCTGTGCTAACCTCTTGATGTGGGATGAATTTCCCCAATGAAGTCTAGGCCCCATTAATGGAAGGGCCCTGAAGCAACCACAAGCTTCAAAGGCAGGGACTTCAGCTACTACTTCCCAACAAATTTTTGACATTTAATACAAGCTCTAATTTTCGCACAGACATCAGTGAACAGAGTAGGCCAAAAATACCCAACCCTAAGAATTTTGTAGGTTGTGGTTATCCATAAGTGATGTCCCCCACACAGGCTATCATGAAAATAAAACATAATCTTTTGGGCCTCTAGTGGGCCTAAACATCTCAGAAGCATTCCCAAAGGGTCTTTCCAATACAACACCTGCTCAATAAGGCAATATTTAATTTCTTTGAGCTTAAGAGATCTTGCCTTGCTTTTTCCCATACCATCCGGAGGTCGCAACTCCTACAGAAAAAATATAATGTCTTTGTACCAGGTGCACTCTGCCAATGGAGGGATGCCTTGTGGGACTGTATGAGACAATTCAACCTGCTGATTTTTTGAGCAAGTGCTGCTAAAATTAACCCCCAAATCTTCATAATTAGATTCAGCTTCATAAACCTTGGCCTTTAACCAGTTTGGTGGGCTTTATTTCCAAATTGAATTCAAGGAGTTGGGAAATCCACTTGCTCCTCCTTCCATCTATGTCGGGATGAATGAGAATTTCCTTCACATAAGCTGAAGGAACATATGCAATAACCTTTGATTGCAACACATAGACTCTGAAATCTTCAAGAGCCTTTACCAAAGCGTAGGACTTCTTCTCCATGATGTCATATTTTACCTCAACGTCCCTTAATGCCCAGCTGAAAAATGAAATAGGTTGCTCCATAGCCTCAACGTTCTTCTGCAACAAAACAACCGCTACTTTATCAAACGAAGAAAATGAAAAAATGAGTAAATCCTTTAAGTAATCAGCACTGATAAACACAAGTGCTTCAGTCAAGGCTTTCTTTATCTGATCAGAAGAATTTCAAGACTCATTAGTCCACTTAACTTCATTTCCCTTCTTCAACATGGCTGTTATAATCTTTATCAATTCATCAAAATTGGAAACAAACCTCCTCAAAAAATTAATCTTTCCCATGAAAGACTGGACTTCTTTCCTGGACTTAGGGAGTGACAAGGTTTGGATCACTTCCACCCTGCTGGGATCAATTCTTACTCCCTCAGTAGATACTATATGCCCTAGTAATTTCCCCTCTTTAATGGAAAATAATGATTTCTTGGGGTTTAAGGAGATACCAAACTTCCTGCATTTTAAGAAAACCCTTTTCAAATGCTCACAATGCTCTACATCAGAACTGGAGAAAACCGTGACATCACCCAGATAGATGACCACAAATTTGTCTTTTTCTCCGATGAAAGATGTATCCATAGCTCGATGAAAGGTTACCCCTGCGTTCATCAACCCAAAGGGAATCTTGGCATACATGAATGTACCCCAAGGAGTGGTGAAAGCTTTCTTTTCTCTATCTCCAGACAAGACAGAGATCTGATTGTAGCCAGAAAAACCATCGATCATGGACATCCTACATGCACCAGTCACCCTCTGTAATATGTATTCCATCTTTGGAAAATGGTAGTTGTCTTTCTTTGAGCTCATGTTCAGGTTTTTGAAATCGACACATAGTTTGATTTCTCCACTTTTCTTTCTTACTAGGACCAAATTTTCCATCCACTCAGAATATCTCAATGGCACAATAATCTGAGCATCCAAAATATTCTTCACCTCTCTCTCTATGATAGGCAATAACATATGATTTATCTTTCTTAACTTCTTCCTAAATGGTTTGGCTTATTCCTTCAGTGGAATCTTGTGCTTAATAATGCTGATTTCATATGTTCTAAGGTCCTCATAAGTCCAGGCAAACACATCAACAAATTTCTTTAATAACTCAGCATACTCGGACCTTTGCTCCCTCAATAAGCTGCTTGACAACTTGACAAATTTTGGATTCTCCTCTGTACCAATGTTGCACTTAGATATCTCATCATCCTCAATTGGCCTCTTATCTTTTACTGCCACATCATTACTGTCAAATATCCTTTCCAAAGGGACCAGTCCCTCCGGAATGTGATTTCTAGGCAACTGCACAATATGATGATTAGAATTTTTCTTCGAAAATACATTAGCGTGAAGCTCATCTTTAGAATTAGGGTCCTGATCTATATGCAATGCTGAAAATTCCTCAACAGTCTCCAGGAACCTTTTGATCTCAAGATCATCCTCAAACACCTTCAAATGCTTGACATTGTCAGGTATAGAGGGCTTGTATTTTACTTCTATATCATATGATGCAGGAGCATCCGCAACATCCGAAATTCAACATATCAACCAGCGCGAGGAGGAAGAGAATCGTACAGCTGGACAAGCCAGCAAACCTTTTTTGAATTTGAATTTCACCTTGGTATTGTTGCGNCTGAGGGAGTTGAAGAGTGTTGACTCTTCGGGCCCGTGAGAAACAGAAGGTCCTGGTGGAGGTAGCTTGCTCGGTGAGGGGCTGGTTGCGTCATCATACCTGAGCTTGGGTGGCAGGGGGACTCTGAAATTACTTGTTGATACAACCAAAGAATAAACCACTATATTCTCCTTTCTCGAGATGAATGAAATGTTGAAAGCTAAGAAGAAACTTTTAATTAAATCCCACAATTCATTTCTGTAATATTTGAGCCTGGGATGCTTATCTTGATAAATATTTTTAATCTGATTAACAATCAATTCTTCATCCCCTAACATAGACATTTCCTTGATTCCCATGTATTTTACATCCCTTAAGCCCCAAAACAAGAGCTTCATACTCTGCCACATTATTGGTAGCTTCAAATTCTAGTTTGTAGGATAGAGATATGGTTTATTGACAAGGTGACACAAAAACTGCTCTGACACTAGCCCCTTCCCTAGAAGAGGCTTCGTCGAAGAGCATCTTCCACACAGAAGTAGTTGGAGGAGAATCTTCATGAAAAGTAACAGATTGCTTTCTGAGTTCAAGGGGAGGCTGGGAGTATTAGTGAGTTGTAACAAACTAGACCCCAAATCAATGTCAAGTGCAAAGATAGGATGTTTGGTGGGGTTTGCATCATCACTGATGATGTATGCAAGTTGTGCTTCCCTGCAAAGTCTCCTTTGTTCACCCTCGAATAGAGGAATGGTGGCATATGAAAGGTCCATCTGCAAGGTTCCGCCTAGTCTCTTTATCCAACATCTAGATAAGAGAATCTCGAACTTAGGGGGAACATCAACCACTACAATATCCATGACTATGCTCTTCATTAGCAGCTGGAATAGGGACACAGCCAGGTCTTTGATAACCCCAAGGCACTTCAACTTCCTGGAATTGAAAGAATATAGTTCATGGTAGGTTTTTGTAACTTCCAACCCAAGTTCTTCCATGACAATCTTAGGCATAAGATTTTGGGATGCTCATGAATCCATCAAGCAGTTATGCAACACCTTATCATGGATGTGCAATGAAGTGTAGAAGGGAGGAGAGGAATCATCTCTATCTTCTACCAAAGGTCCTAATATGACAGCTAGCTTTTCATCTTTCAAATTGACCGAGTTTGTGGGATGAATTGTGGGTTCAAGCATCAGTAGCTTAGAGAGGATTATTTTGAAATCTTCATACTTGATCAACTCTGAAAGGGGTACAAGGATCCTAATATTCTCAACCTCATGCTCAAAATTAAAAGGGGATGTAGGCTTTAGGATTTCTTTCACTTCTGGGACAGGAGTTATGGCCACTTGAGAGGGGGTTCAAACTTTCTTACCTTTGTTGTCGTCTGCTACATCTTTAGCAGGATTCTTTGCTTTGGTAGGATGCTCAAGAGAATTAGGATTTCCTTATTTCTTATTGGAACTAGGATTATATCTATTGGGGATGCCATTGGCCTTGTCCCCTTTGATCAACTCATTCAACTGACTGTCCATGAGAGATTCCTCATATGCAGACTGATTTAAGTGAGGAAAAGAAGAGGTGTCCCCAAGATAGTGGATTTCAGGATCAAGGTCTTCATCCCCTTCTTCTTCATAAAAAATAAGATTATTTTGGAGGGGGGTTTGGATTTTCTAATCATCTCTATCTCTATTCCTCTGGTCTCTTTGGATAATCTGAGGAGGATTGTTAGGCCTCCTATAGTTATGTCTATTATCAACATTTTGGGGATTCCTATAATTCTACATTCCTTCTAATTCGATCTTTTCCGTTCTAGCAGAAAGTGATTTTAGTAGCTTGGTCATTTCATCTGTTTGAGGGGGGGTAACAAAGGAACTAGAAGTTGGGGTTTCAGACCTACCTTTTCCCTTGTCTCTGTCAGCTTTACCCCTAAGTTTGTTAGCTTCCAACATATTGGATTCTACTTCAAGGGTTTCATCTTGCATATGAGACAAAGAGGTAGCTCTTCTTTTTCTCAACAATAGGAAAAAGTCAGGTTGGAAAGCATTAACATAAGTCATTTTGGCATATGTTTCTGTAGGTTTAACTTTGACTGGAATCCTTTTATACATTTTATTAAATCTCTTCGAGAAGTCTGAAACAGATTCCCCCTCCTCTCTCTTAAGTGCCCAAATTCTGTAATATAATAAAGGAGATATTTTTTATTCCCCCAGTTCCTTAAGAATGCATCATCCAGGGAAGCAATCCTGTCAATAGATCCAGGAGGCAAGTCCTTAAACCATTCCCTGGCATCACCATCGAGGCTCTGTACAAAAAATCTCATCCACACATTTTCATTTTCGATGGCCTGAATCTCTACAAATCTATAAAAGGATGAAAGGTGCACTTCTGGCGTCGTGTGTCCCTCCCTTGTGAACTGGGGCATATACTTAAGGTATTCTATGGCCGGGAGAGAATTCATAGGCTGAGGTAATACCAGAGGGGCATATCTAGTAGCTAATATCTCAGCCATCCTGTTCCTAGGAGGATTAACACCTGCCATTTGGACGTGAACTGGAGGAGAACTAGGAGGAGATGGAGTTCAGACATGGGAGATTGGAGGCGTGCTTATGGGAACAAAGGGAAACAACTGAGGATCCGGAGAAAAGATATCATGGCTAGAGGGAACAAAGGTTTCCCTTTCTTCAAAATCAGTAACTCCAATAGGAGGAGGATTAATAAAACCTAGAGTGGGAAAATCTTCCAAGGTATGGGGTCTAGACCAAGGTACAAACTCAGGGGAAATAGGAGTGGAAAATCTTTCTCCCTCCAATCCAAAACCAAGAGGAGAAAACTCAACATGAACACTCCCAAAATTTAAACTTCGATAAACTCCAATAGATGGTATAATAGGAAAACAAGAAGAATATATCGAAGTTTCTACAAGAGGATAATGAAAATCATTAGAAATACCTGGTTCAACAGTAGAACTAATTTCTCGGAGGGCCTTTCCCTTTCTGATAATTTTCTCTGGGTCAAATTCAAGTGTGTCTAGAGGTAGCTATGGAGTAGACCTCGTGTGTTTGCCTCTAGAAGCCACAATTGAAACAGTGGAGTCACCAGTGGATTCACATCAATGGATTCTCTAGGTGCTCAGTTGCAATATCCGATGTACTAAGCTCTGATGCACCTTCAGAACTAGTAATATTTGTCGTTCAATCCCAGGGAAAATCTTCAATGCATCCCTGAAAATGGTGCCAGAAAAAGTTAGCACTAGAATTCACCTCTGGATTGCGACAGAGGTAAGCCAAGTACCCATCAGTTTGTATGCCACAATGAATAAATTTATGGGTGGTATAATGGACGCAAACTCAGGATTATGTTGCTTTCAATCAGAAAAATGGGCTAGTATGCATAAGCAGATGAGGTCTTGATCTAATTTCAGTTAGTAAGTTGTAGAAAAGGGTGAGTAGGGGGAAGAACTAGGGAGGAAATGTAGAGGTATGCTATGGACATCGGGTCTTCCAACAACCTAAGGAGGAAAATATTTGAATACAATATCTTCTTGAACCCAAAACTTCAGGAAACTGAAAACGTCATAACAATATTGCAATCAAACATACATTACAATACAGTCACAACAACTCGACTGGATCACCCATGCCCGAGTCTTCAATATCATAAGAAAAAGAGATGATAAGAAAGATGACTATCATTAAACAAGAAGTCTCAAATGGAAACACATAACTAGAGAACCAGAGGCTTCATTAAAACTTTACAATACGAGAGCTTATCTCAACCATCGACCTTAACAAAATATCAAAACTGAGTATTTATACTTAGAACAATTTCCACTACTAGAAATATGACCTGGCCACTACAATCAAAGATTAGCGCTTGCATATTCTTCTGTGAATATGCACTTGCATTCTTCTGTCAGACACGATCTCAAATCAATATGGGCTTTGTAGGAGAATCCATTGAAAGGGGGAACTTTCGACTAATAGTTTGCCTCCACGACCAAATTTCCATGCTTTCCATTTATGGGGTGAGACAAGGTTTCAACAACCTCCCCCATTTCCATTAACTACTTTCATTGGGATCGGGATGGATTCTGACACCCATGAATGTTACAGGAGATGCTCACGACTCCTCCAAGACAAGCCCGATGCCTCGAAGCCACGCAGATCTTCTGATGAGACCAAGACGAGTGCTTTCGATCGTTGGCGCAACTCCTATCCATCTCTCCACGTGACCGTAGGCCATGAACTCATGCTTATCCATATGAAATCTCGGGACTTCTCATTTTGTGAGTTTTGAATCCACTTGATTTCAAATATCTCGATGCTAAAAAATGAGAAACAACCCATATGGATCAACGATCAGATATGCCTTGAATCTGATGATCATGATCATCACCTCGAACAACTTTAGTCGCATGTCGCTCAATCAGGTGCCTACCTTTATTTTGGCTGCGATTTCCATATGCCTGCGGGCTGTGATCGTGGGCCCAACTCTCAGGTGCATCACAATTTCGTGTTTCAAGAACTCACGTTGTGCTCCATGCTGAAATCTCCAAGTCGCGAAATCGTAATCTCTTGGATCAGGTGCCACACATCCCCTTTGATAGGACAAACCAGATGAATATCGACATTTCAGGACTCAGAGCTTCGCACCTTGCTCCATTCTGAAACCTTTGAAACGCGAAATCGTGGTTTCAATTATCTGTTTCCACGTGCTCCCCTAGTTGGATGGCTCAGATCAATTTGTGAATTTACGTTTCGTGAGTTTGCATTGTGTTCCATATTGAAATATCCGAGTCGCAAAATAGAGATTCCTTGGATTGAGCGACACATGTCCCCTGCATCGGATGACTCAAATTGTTTTTCATTTCGCGAATCCTCATGAATTTTCCCTTTGACTGCTCCATTCTGTGAGTCAGCGAAATGATAATCTTGCGCCATGTGTCCTTCCCAGGATCAACGACTAGGATTGGCCTCACGATTTTAGAACTCTGGCGCTATACTTCATGCAACTTGATGATCCTAATCGCCCAATGGCCGTTGATATGATCTTCCTGATGGATCTCTGACATTGAAAGCTGATCTTTCTTGCTCTCTTGATTTAAGTCTATACCAACCCGCTCTAAGTGTTGCACTTGTGCTTATGGCTATGGTTTTTGTGAACAATTACCTAGATGATTGACTTAGGGCTTGAGAAAACAAATGATCAGTGACAGAGGCCAAGAGAGAAGTGATCGATCTTAGATAAAACAGGTCAATCAAACAGACGAAGGCAGACAGAAGAAAAACTACAAGCCGAGAGGAGAAACTTACAATTAGGTCTGCAAAAGGAGGAGAGACAGGAAAAAATATAGACTTAGGTAGAAACCACAAACCCTTAAGGTTTTGAAAAGTTTATGTGATAACACCATCCATACTTGAGGATATTTTTAATTGTATTCTTTGATGATATGCTTTTTTACAATAAAAATTGGAGCCTACACCTTAGGCATGCAGAAACCGTATTGAATATTTTAGAGGAAAATAAGTTTTAAGAAAATAAATTACAATGCAATTTTTTACAAGAAGATATAAAATTTCTGGGTCACGTTGTATCAACTAAAGGAATAAGGGTAGACCCAAAGAAAATTATGGCAATTATAGAGTATCCTAGTCCTAAAATGATCACATCAAAATGAGGATTCCTTGGTATTACAAGGTATTATGGAATATTTGTAAAACACTATGCAGAGATCGTGGCCCCACTAACAATGAAATTGAAAAAAATATACCTTTAGATGGAACAATGCAACTGTAGATTGATTTAATAAGATGAAGACTATAATGACATCCACTCCTGTCTTGGTATCTCTGAACTTCACAATGCCATTTTCCCTCGATTTCAATGCTTCTAGAACATGCATTAGGGGAATTTTGAGGTAAAAAATGTGCCTAAAAAAATGTGTACAATCAAAATCAACTTTAAAAGAACCAATAGGATTCAAGATGATGATGTCAACCATAAGGGTAAATAAATTTTTTGAAGGGAAAGGAATAAAACTACTTTTTAAAATCATATTTTCAACTTATCTCCTTATAGGTTTACTCAAGTTTGAAGTGAAAACATTCATTGTATGTAGAATTAAATTCCACATCCAAGGATTACCCACTATGCATACTTTTGATAGACCTGCCATGAGATAAACTGGAAATATATGAAAAAACGTGTTTTTTTAAAAGAAACACATTTTTTCCCATATTCTTCCACTGAATCTCATGGTGGTTCTATCAAAAGTATGTATAATGGGTACTCGTTGGATGCATAATTTAATTCCACATCCAATGAGTGCCTACACTTCAAATTTGAGTAAACCTATAAGGAGATAAGTGGAAAATACGATTAAAAAATAGTTTATTTTCTTTCCTTTTGAAAATTCATAACTCTTATTTTATTATTTTTCTTAGGAGGCCCATTTTAGACCTCAAATTTCCCCTAATGAGTAGGATCTATGCCTATGTAAGATAATCATCCCATATCCTTCAAAAGTCAATGATTAAAACCTGAGGAGTAGACCAAAAATACTTACAAAAGGAAATGCTAGATATTATTCATGCCTTGAAAAAATGGAAAAAAATACATACTGGGAGCCAAGTTTATGGCCAAGACATACCATAACAATTTTAAATATTTCTTACACAAAAATATCCTATCAAGATAGCGACAAAAATGGGTAAGCAAAATCTGGGTTTTTGACTTCAATATTATTTATAAGAAGGGCAAGGAAAATTTAGTTGTTGATGGATTATCAAGGAAAGATGAAGGTGATGAAATGATTTTTTCTATTTCAATAGTCACTCATGAATGGATCTTAGATGTTCAAGTTGATTATGTGAAAAAATAGAGGTACAGAAGCTAATCGAGGAGGTTGCAAGTAGTAATGGTACAAGACCAAATTTTACATCGGAAAATTACATACTTTGGTATCAAGGAAGGATATATTTACCCAAATCTTCCAAGTTTAAATTCCAAATATTAAAAGAAAATCATGATTCTCCCTATACAGGCCATGTGGTATTTTTCAAAACCTTCTACATAAGACAATCCTTCTTTTGGAAGGGAATGAAGAATGATATAAAAAAACATAGCAAAATGTGACACTTGTTAGTGCCAAAAGTTTGAATTAGTCATTTCTCTAGGTCTCCTTCAATCCCTTCGTACTCTTAATAAAAAATGGACATANNNNACAAGCCTTCCCACCTGAAAGATAACCTATTCATAATTGTAGATATATTAACTAAATATTCTCACTTCATTGGGATATTATCAAAATCCAAGGCCAGTCAAGTTGCAGATAGCTTCATAAAAAAATCTCTAGACTCCATGGTTTTCCTAAGGTTATTGTCAGTGATAAGGATCCCAAATTTACTAGTAACCTTTGGAAGGAATTATTCCATCAATTTGGGACCATCTTAACCATGATTACTTCTTTCCATCCACAAAAATATGGGCATAATTAAGTGGTAAATAAATTCCTTGAAGGGTACCTAATAAATTTTGTAAATGACCATCGATCAAAATGGAACAATTGGTTGCATCTAGAAGAATGGTCGTATAATACCTCCTATCACATTTCTACAAAAATGACTAACTTCGAGGATTTATATGGATATCCTCCCTCGTTATTAAAAGAGTGTGTTGTCACCAATTTCAAAGAACCTATGGTGAAAGATTACCTGGCCAGTTCTGATGAAATACTTTGTATCCTCAAGACTCATCTTGAGTAGTCAAGGAATCAAATCAAACAACAAGAAAACCTAAAGAGAATTAATCATGAATTTGATATAGGAGAATAGGTGTCCATCTGACTCTAACCATACAAATAGAACTTGCTAAAAAATTACAAAAATCATAAACTTGCACCCAAGTTTTATGACCCCCATTGAATTCAGAAGAGGATAGGCCAAGTAGCCTATGCGCTAGATATACCCTACAAGAATAAATTACATGATGTTTTGCACGTCTCATGTTTGAAGAAAAATTTGGGCCCAACAACCCATGTATATACAAAATTTCCTTTACGACATGAAGAGGGGAAGTTAGTTATGGAGCTCGAGTGTATTTTAGAAATTAGAACCAAAATCCTTCATTCTAGAAGTGTCAATGAGTATATTATTAAGTGGAGGAACCTTATTGGAGATGAAGCTACCTGGGAAAAGGAATATTTTAGATCAATATATCCTTCGTTACCAATGCTTCATGGACAAATCATTTCAGAGAAGAGATGAATTGTAATATAACAAATAAATATTTGTCTAATAGTACTTAATAATTAATAATGAATGGTGGTGGGTTACATCTCCGTTCATGTACCTCCACCTTTGATTGCATATAAGGATGATCAATTATCATTTTAAGGACAGATAGGAATATA
>SNQJ01S0003670.1:14645-44620 GCA_010110895.2 Picea sitchensis | reverse complement strand
TCGTTCCATAAAATGCTCACTGTTTCATCGAGTAAAGAAACTTCAATCATTTTAACTTCAAAAAATATTGTAAGTGAGTTTAGTCTAGGTAATTGAACATATAGAATCCCAAAACGAAATAGATACACAAAATATTCTTCCAGCCGAAACTAAATGGGAATAAATACATCCTAAAAATATAAAATATATCCTTTGAAAGATGGTATGAGGAGAAACTAATATGAGTCCATCCATATTTTCCGCTAAAATCAAAACTCCTTTATCAACTTGATGTCCTTCCTTTGAACTCTCATCAATAATTATTTTTAGCTCTCTATAGATATGGGAAAAAGAAATAGATTGAAATAGAGCATACATTATTCTGAGTTGATATACAAGATGCATGGAAATCACAATAGAGTATGGATCTGCATTGGGTTGTGTTAGATATGATGATTCGTCCTCACTAACTCAATTTATCACACACAAGTCTCGGTCACGCTTCGCGTGAGACCTCCTTCCCTTGCATAAGGTTGAATATGTCAGCGTTGCTAGACTACAATAGTATCTTTGTTGGAAACCTCTAAGAACCCAAGTCTTCAATTTTGTGCCAACAAATGGTTCTGTTACTAAGATATGAAGCTTTCAAGTTAGTTTTTATAGGACACAACAACACATCTTTAAGTCTGACATTGAGAATTGGTGGGAAAGAAGGTGTGACGAATTTATTCTGCAAGAAGCTGAGTTACGACACAAAATTTTGAGGGTTGTGAAGAGTGTTGTATTTTACTAGGAACCAACAAACAAGTAGTATGAGATATTCTGGATTCGATTCTCAGAAGAGGTATTTTAGTGGATTTCTAGCTGCAAGAAGCATACGAATTCAAAGATCGAGTTAAGAGAGGCTATAATTGTATTATTGAGCGGTTAGAAAATCTTCACCAACTAGATGATTAGATTTCTAGAGATGTGTATTTTTGGGTACAAACCACCTTGGAAGGATATATCATTGAATTTTCCACTGCGAATTACCAATATTTTTCAAAATAATAAGTCATATTTTAATAAGGATCCCGAGGAGGATTGTTGCAGGAAATCCCCTTTTGGATTAAAAATTTTCTTGCGAAAGAGGGGATGTTACCTGTTCTAGTTGAGATGGTAATGTAAGCCCATACAAATGAGGGGCGAGTGATTCAAGCGAGGGTTCATGGGATAGGTTCTGGATTTTCTTGAATTATTGGGGGTCTTCGAGTGAAGAGTTCCAGATATGAATGAGCTTAGAGGAGGTCTACTGTTATTGAAAAGAGGTGGAAAAAACATATGAGGAAGTTGATGAAGAGGCTTGATCAATAGAAGAAAGCGATCGAATTTGAGGGTAGCTATAGAAGAGAGTTAGAGAACTTATGTGAGTTTCAAATACATGGAAGGATGGATAGCCAATGGTGTAGGAGAGGTTTGGAGAGAGCGGTGAAATCTCTGGACGAATCAGGTGAGAGGAAAGAAAGTTGAAAGAAATAATAAGGATAGGTGCCACCCATAAAGATGAAGACTCAGTCAGAATCCCTCAAGAAGTCGTGGGAGAATTAGATCCTATAACGCTAGAAAATGTTGAATCACATAAAAAAATCGATACAATACTACATACTATTGCGACCCCCCAGGTCAAGGAATTCCTTTCCGGAGGCAAAGGAACCATCCTCAAATCACCCTGTCCCTCAGCACTATCTACAAATCTGGTAAACTTCGTGCTAAATTATTTAGTAGTTTCTGTAATTTCTAATCCTTATAATCTGACAAGTTCAAGTAGTATTAGTGGAAGTGGGGTAAGTTATTTATCCATATCGCAACTAGGACCCTCAAGGTTCATTTTGATAGGCTCTCCAAGTTATCTGATGGAAATTTAGCATGTAGGATCTCTCACCTGATACCCATAGTTTTGGGGTAAAGGGGATGTGTATGTCGAACAACACTGGTTTCTTTGTGAGGCCATATGGAGGTCTCGTGGAATTCTAGATGACAACAAACTAGTTGAGTTTCACACCACCTTGAGAGGTTGTTCTTTAAAATGGTATATGAAATCCATTGAACCAGGGAATCCTCAAGGACAAGATTTCACTCTTGCTCAGGTCAAAAAAAGGTTCATAGAAAAATTATTCTTACAAGAGTCAAAACAACAGGCTCTCTCTGAGTTACGGGAGATGAAAAAAAAGATTGTCATTCTACCCGGGAGTATAACCAATGATTTAAGGATGCGATAGGGAAATTGGAAAACCCCATCCACGAATGCCACTAGTGAGAATGGTTTATACATTGGCTGTTATTATTGACCCATATGCCATTAACCTATCAGAAGATATCTATATTAGGGGAATCCTTAGAACACACAATTAAAATTGAAGCAATGTTTGGCTATCCAGGAATCTTGTGAGCTATGAGACCGACTGGAGACACTAATATTTCACAGATACAAGGCCATATTTCTCTGTTAATCGATAAGATTCAAGAATTGACCCTCCCTATAGTAGGTCGATCATAGGTATGGTGTACTGGATGGTACATTGAGGGTCATAAAGTGAAAAAATGTTCTAGATTGAGGGGCTCAGGGCCCCCTTCACACTTGATGGTGCCTCCACTAGTAGGACCATCAGGAGGGGTCACAAAAGTTGTCACTACAATTCCATTTCATGGCTTTGTACAATACCATGCTTTCCCCAATCATCAAGGAAGCCAAAGTGTGAAATATTGTGAAATCTATTGAATCCATGGTCACTCCCCTTGGCACTGTCCATCATACAAAGGTATTCCCCTATTATAATGTGTTATCTACAAATTATATGGGTCTCCCACTCACAACACCAAGTAGTGTTGCACTCTAAATGTTCTTGCAAACAAATTGAACTGATATCCATTTAGGGTTGATGAATTTCCTAAAGGGTTTGGAGGAGGACGTAGAGGTGGGGGAGGATTTAGAGGTGAACATAATGGCAAGAGAGGACCACATTTTTGTTGCAATTGCGATGAACAAGGGAACCTCGCTAGGGAGTGTCCTTTTCTGAGAATACCTTGGAGTGTACACTGCAGAAACAACACCCATGCCACTGAGGACTGCTCGAAATTGATTACAAAATGGGAAGATCATGTCAAGAAACAAGGTTCCAATTTAATAAATTCTTATCCTTGACCTATCACTGAAGAAAAGGATCCCAATATTAACATTATTACTCGAGGAGGAACGAGGATTGGTGCTGATCTTGAAAATCCAAATCAAAGTAAGATTCAAAAAGCGATACTGGTGGATTCTTAGTATGATCCCATAAGGAAAAAGGATTTCTTTCAGGATGCCATAGAAATGTTTCTAAAGATGTATAAACCTTCCATATTAGCGGTTGCAAAACCAAGTATTGATATTGAACTAAGAGTCACAAAAAATATGTTGGCTCCGAAGGACCTTCCAGTGAAATCACAAGAGACTATTGATCTATAGTTCCAACTTTTTTCTGATATTTTGGATGACAGACAACTCAATAAGAAGTTGCAGAATGTGCTTAAGGGGAATATATAGGATAAAGGGAGCCCATAGGAGAAATTTTTTCTAATCTTCCGGAGAGACATACAGGTAGAGTACAGAGGAGGAAGAAAATATATGAAAGATAATTTAGACTAAATTCTTACATCGAGGACTACGAGATTAGCGATGTTATGTTATACTTGGGGTCTGGTGTGAACATACTACCAAAAATGACTTAGGAATCCATGGGTAAGCCCAAGATAGTCTACTCACCTATTCAGTTGGGGATGGCCAATAAATACTATATCTACCCTGTTGGGAGGTTGCAAAACGTTGAAGTGGAATTAGGTGGTGTTAAAACAATAACAGAGTTTGAGGTCATAGAAATAATGGGGTAGAAGAATACGTACCCATATCTATTGGGTATTAACTGGGCATATGATAATTAAGATGTTATAGATTTCAATAAGGAAATCATGACCTTTGAAGCAGATGGTATGAAATTAACCTAACTTTTAGACCCTTACCAAGGTCCTTGATATACATATCCAGTCGATGAGAATATGGAACATGATGTCCTGGATCAACTCTACACTTTGACTACAGGGAAATGGGAATATTACATTAACCCTACTACAGATGGATCAATAAGTTGGTGGAGTATTCAGTTTGCAGGTGAATATTCATAGGTAGCTTTCGATAACTGGCAACATGGAATATATGAAAATTTTTCAAGACGTTGCACAACTATCAAAGCAATCAGGTGGATTGGATCAGAGATTAGAGAAAACCCTATGTATTTTGGCACTTCAGATTTGGGAAACTTTCTCATGGATCTGGAATATAAGGTTGCGCTAGAGAAAATAATACCAGTACTTGATATTGCATTAAAATCATCTCCAACTAGGTGTTGGGCCACTCATAAAGGAACTTTATCTCCATGGGAGGAATTAAAGTGTGCCATTCAAAATCGTTTTATTTCCCCATCATAGGTCACTCAGCTAAATAAGGATCAGAATCCAAAGAATTAGACCTCAACTGTGGAGGCATACGATGGGTCCTATGATCCAAACAATCATGTTGCACACTGTATTCAGGTATGGGAAGCTGCGAAACTTCCTTCTCCATTTTGGGTGCATCTATTTATTCATTCTTTGGGAAAAATTCCAAATTTTTGGTATGTGCATAAGGAGGCTCGATGACAAACCGCTTGCTGGGGATTACTTCAAAACTAGTTCTGCTGAGACTTCTCATTCTCGGGTAAGTCTCATGAAGTCAACTTAGCTTTGCAACAGATTAAGAAAATGCTATTTACTGATGAATTTAAACCTCTACATCCTCCCATAGTCTGTCTTGAACATGAATACCTACTTCATCATATCCTTTACCCATCCCCTGCATGAATTCCCTTGGCTTGTAGTAAAGTTCATAAAGACCCAGGAGATCCCAATGACCTAGAAGAACTTAGGCATTTGGCATTTAAGGAATTTGAAATGACCATGCATGTTAAGGACATTATTTTGGATGGTGTTAGTAGTTCCTATACCAAACCCTTAAAGTTGTGGAAAGTAAATATAGGAACTGAGGCACATCCTAAGATGTCATCCATTGGGTACTATTGTGATGAAAATACCATGAGAAAGATACAAGATCTATTGTGGGAGCATGAAGATATATTCCGTACAATTTTTTCATAGTAAAAAGGGATTAAAGGAGATTAAGGAGAGATGAGGATTGAGCTAAATATTGACTCAAAACAAGTAAAACATAGTCCATATCATCTAAATCCTAGAGTTAAAGATAAAGTGAAAAAGGAAATTGATATAATGCTGGCCGTTGGGATTATTTTTTTGGTAGATGAAGCTAAGTGGACAAGTCCTATCGTCATACAAATCAAGAAGGGTATAGATGATATCAAAGTCTATGTGTATTACAGGATTTAAACTCATCTTGTGTACATGACCCTTTTCCTACCCCTGAATTATTGGATCAAGTAGTAGAGAACAAAGCCTATTATTTTACAGATGGGTTTTCTGGGTATCACCAGGTCAGAATTGTAGAGGAAGACACGCAAAAGACTACCTTCACTACCGAGTGGGGACTATTTGCCTATAATGTTATGCATTTTGGGCTCAAGAATTCCCCGGTGGTGTTCTCTCGAATAGTGATTACGACATTTCACAACTTCAATCATAAGTTTCTAGAGGTATACCTGGATGATTGGACCGTGTACAACTTACTCAAGGAGCACATCGGGCTATTACCACTGAGGTTGGATCAGTGAAAAAAACTATAGATTTCCCTTAATCTAAAAAATCTTATTTTTTGTGTACCATTTGGGAATCTTCTTAGACATATAGTTTGTAGGGAAGGAGTACCGGCAGATCCTATGAACGTTGCAGTAATTATCAATATTCCCCCCCCTATGACTTTCAAACAATTTCAAACTACCTTGGGCCATAATGGATACCATCGCAGGTTTGTTAGGAGTTATACAAGTATTATAATACCTTTTGAATAACTACTAAATAAGTCTAAAGGGTTTCGTTGGACTCGAGAATACGGTAAATCATTTGACGTACTAAAGGAAAAGATGAGTACTACACCTATTTTAACTTATCCTAACTGAAAAATTGAATTTCATGTGCAAATTGATGCCTCTGCGATCGCATTAGGTGTTATTCTGGTGCAACCAGGGGAAGGAAATCTAGATCATCATGTCTACTTTTCCAATAGAAATATTTCCTAGGATGAGCGCAACTACACTACATCTGAAAGAGAAGGTTTGGAAAAGGTTTATGCTTTAGAAAAGTTTAAACATTATTTGTTAGGAGGTCATTTTAATTTTTTTACTTATCACTCTACTTTGAAGTATCTAGTTAATAAACCTATGTTAGAGGGTAGAATTTGCATATGGTTGTTTTTGTTTTCGGATTTTTCTTTTGAGGTCATTGTGAAGCCTATAAAATTAAATGCGGGGATAGATCATTTGTTTAGACTAGACTCCAGAGAGAGTGGTAGAGTTGTAGATGATCAACTCTCAAACACGTGCACACCAACACCTTATGGTTAGACTGGGCCTATCCCATCCATGTTGAGGACCTCCATAAGATTATTGGTTTGTCCATGGAAGGTTAGGATATCATAGACGACTTCCAAGGCTCTGGGAAGAATGACTGGAAAAAGGGTGAACCTATCTTGTATGATAAATACAACACCAAAAATAGAGGCTGAGGAGCTCATTATGCCCCAATCAATGATGAATAGGTCTGTATGTCCTTTTATCCGACTGTTGGGAAAGTAATGAAAGATTACACAAAAGGAGAGTGTACCCTTGATGCAATCGCAGTAGCAGAGTTCACTGAGAATGGTGCATCGATGAATTGGCGCAAATACTTTCTTATAGAACTATTTCAATCTTCTGCAAATGCACATGAAAATATTGGGCACTTCATTTATGGATACTTATTTGTAGCATTGACTATGTGAAAGTGGTATTTTCTGACGGGTTGCAGCATCTCCCATTTTGCAGACAACCAAATCACCAAAATTTTCGACCCATGGCATATTTTCACAACTAGAAGAAACTTAATCGCTCACACTACA
Source organism: Picea sitchensis (assembly GCA_010110895.2). Classification (NCBI taxonomy): domain Eukaryota; kingdom Viridiplantae; phylum Streptophyta; class Pinopsida; order Pinales; family Pinaceae; genus Picea; species Picea sitchensis. The sequence goes on along the minus strand of SNQJ01S0003670.1, from coordinate 37,527 downwards.
ACCTTTCTGCAGTGGCATAATGAACTCATTGCTGTGAAATAAAGACCACGAATCCCACAAGCACTGTGAAATAGGCACACTCATAACATTTGGTTCGAGATGAGCCATGACCATACCTTTGTGAGACCTCTCGCATTTGATATGACACTCTTACATATGACCCCTTTGCCATTTTATCTCAATGAGGTTGTGTTTGACAAGGATATCACCACATGGTCGTGCGTCATTGTGGAAAATAAACAATTTGGTACCTCCTACACGATGCCTTTCATTATGTAAAGGTTTGCTCCTATGCAACCACCTGATGCAAGTACTAGCTTGATGAAGTGAGACAAGAAACATTCCATCTCAAACAAAGGGGAATATGAGGGTGAAGAGGAATGCCACCTAGAAGGACTTTGCAGAGTCCATTTTCCTCAATTCCAGATGACACTACCATTTTGGGTAAGCAATTCCATGAAGTCTTGTCTACTGTTTTTCCTATGAAGAAGCAACATACTGACTCTCCATCCAAGTATGCGGCCAACCCCATAATCACTGATTCCATTCCTCTATCATCCTTTATAGGCCCCACTTGCACCATTCCAACCCCATCTCTCTCTACGATTTCCATTTCCTCCAAAATCCAGGTTATACACATCATTGATGACCCCCAAATCCGTCGAAATCTGCCCCTATCACATAAGAAGTCACCACTCGAAAACCTAGTGTGCCCGTTGATGCCCCACTCACACGCCCATCATCCCTTTCCCAAACCAACCTTGATACTACAGGGACTGAAACTTCTGACCCCTTTTCCACTACAACAGGAAGCACCAACCCCAATTTGTCCAATTTTATGCAAGTATTGCAAGTCCAGGTTCCACTTAACCATACCCTATTTGACATGGCCATGCCATAGTATACTGACCCCTCTGCTACAAATACTGGTCCCAATATTCCATTACCATCCATTTCTCCACAGGTTCCATAGGTCCAAGTCCCCTTTGAGCACAACTAAAAATTTCCTTCAATTCGTAGCTAGAGACAAGGCCAGGGATACAAGTTCTAATGAACCAAGATCCTCCACTAGACTAGCTGGATACCCACAATGTCACACAATATGCACATAGAATGAGATCAGTTAAGGATAAAATTTCAAATATGTTACAGGAACCACAATAGTGCCAAGCTATCTTGGAACTCTTCTTCGAACAAACAACTATGGTTGTGACACTTCTGCTTGAGGTACGAGAATAGATCACCCAGAGCCTTAGAGCTTCCTCCCCTATATGGACAATGTTGATGCCCCTAAATTTTCAGAATTTTCTATAGAAAGCAGTCAACCATTTGCCTCCAGGTTTCCTTTGGACCCGTGTTTTACATTGGGGATCTTTCCACTTGGGCTACACCATAGATCATCTAGTTAATTCAGGCCTCGACTGATCAAATGAAGCATAAGATCACTATAGTTTAGCATGCTAATGATGAGATCAAACATAAGACCCAATAACTATGTGAGGCTATTATTGAAGCCTCATGGATTGTGTGTGAAGGTCGAATCCTTAGTTGTAACCGTCTCACAAAAACACGTCCAAGTTTGGCCTAGTTTTAGATAGATGGATCCCAAGTTTCCTGAAGATATCACTCTAGTTGGGCCTCCACAATGATTTGTGTTCATTGCTGGCACATGGTCCCAGTTGGCTTCCAATATTGATACCCTACAATAAGAGTTGTCTATAATCAAATTAAAAAAAAGGAGCATCCTTAAGAAATGATGCAACATATTACTCAGGAAATTGCGGAAGGAAATAGTGTCAGATCCTCACTTCATGCCCGAGCTGAGGAATTTCATCGACTCTTTGATATTGTCACAAACTGGGTTGGATTACTGGACCAATGTAGTAATCCTATCGAAGAGATGCGCACTAAGGTTAACAAAATGCATGCAGAAGCTAGAACCATTGTTGATCCTGTAGATAAGGCGACTAAGTTTTCCTAAATACAGGTCAAGGATGACAAGTTGGATGCCATGGATGAAGCTAACAACACTGTAAATATGGAGCTTTGGAAGTTCAGGTCTACGGTCCAAGATGAATATGTTCATATGCAACAAATTTAATTCATTGATAACATAGAGTGGATTACTCTATTGGCTATAAAGACAAAGGCACAAGATGTGACTGATGCTTAGGAATTTGTTGCGGGAGCATCAATTTTGGTGAGGAAATGGAAGGACCGGGTCGAGCATTATGATCGGTTTCACGCACAATCTCTCACCGTTGTACTTGAGTTGGGCCCTATGTTTTCAGAAGGTCAGGGGAACGAGCCAACAGGTTGACTTGAGACGAGTCAAATATTGTGGTTAGGGTCTGTTGGGCCCTCTGTTTTTGAAGAGAACCTGATTTTGTAGAAAGGTCAAAGTTTTGCGGGAAAGCACAACAACACAACAAAAGACTAGAATCAATGGAAAGTATCTACGTCGAGTGGAAAGATAATTGCAAGAACGCCAATAGTGAAAATAGATCATATGCAAGCTGGATGAGTAAGCGAAAAGAGCCAAAACCTTCTAGCGCATGCAAGGAGAACGGATGCAAGTAGTAGAAGAGTAATCAAGAAAGGATAACAACTAAATCAAGAAGCGACCAAGAAAACCATACAAATTGGGAATTATGTAATGGGGAAGGGTTGGATATCATCATTATTATTCTATAGAGTTGGTTGGTCATTATCATTACTGTGGTCGCTATTAGTAATTTGGTCATTGCGGATTTCATTTTTTTTGTCATGGGTTGTATCGTTGTTATTGGTATTAAGACTACCATTGAGTCTATCTACCAAGAATCATTGTAGCCTATAACTAGTGTATGGGAATAGTCTCTGCTATGCAAACCGAGGTGGGATAACTATACTAGCTACAAACTAGTATTAAGACGAAGATAATAAAGAAGGAAACTATTTTGGGCCCTAAAATTTTGTTTATGATGTGTGTGATTTAGTGATTTATCCATTGCGTAATTATTTCTATACTATGTTTGTTAATCAATCATTATTTATGCACGTCTTTCAATGTATGGGATTATCTTTACACTGCACAACATAGTTTATTGGATGTATCTACTAGTGTAGACTATCAATGATATAATATTTTCACATTCAAGTATGGATCTGCATTGGGTTGCATTAGATATGATGATGCGTCCTCACCAACTCACTTTATCACACACAAGTCTCGAACATGCTTTGGGTGAGACCTCCTTCCCTTGCAGAAGGTTGAATATTCCATCTCTGCTAGACTACATCAGTATCTTTTTTGGCAACCTTCGAGAATCCAGGTCTCTAATTTTGTGCCAACACCCGATACAATATACTTTTGTTCAATCACTATATTTGATACACTATTTTTGTCAACATATTTCAAAAAATTTCAGCTGCTAAGTATTTTCCGAACATATGAATATGTTTTAAAACTTAAGCTCCCATCTCCTTCGGCTTTGCTACATGTACAAGTATTTTATTATTAATCTACCCAAAATTTAATGAAAATTATAACTATTATTTATAATTATAATAACTGAATATAATTATAGCTAATATCATATTATGATATTAATTATTAGTATATATAATAATAATAAATCAAGATATTAATAATTGTATATAATAATCATTTAATTAATATATAATAAGTTTATATATGATAATGATGATTAATGTCCACGGAGACCAAATTTGGTCTATCGGACCTTAAGAAAGGTAAGGAATTACTTGGTTTACTTAAGAATTTGAGTTTTGTGTTAAAAACACTTTAAGAGAAGCATTCTTAAATCACCACATTTTTGATGACTTAAAAGGTTAGGAGGATTGACATTGTAACAAATGTTTTGAAAGTCTAATCCAATGTAGGTGTATGCAGGACATTGTAATAGAAAGTGCTTTTCATCTTCAACCCTCTCCATGACATTTTAGGAATTGTCCAATGCCTTGTTTCACTATGGAGCTCGTGAGAATTTGTTCTTATTTTAGCAATTTTGATTTTCTTCTTCACATTAGTCAAAATATAGAGATACTTTTGATCTTCTAGGGTTGATCACTTCCTTATAGTACCTTAATTTCATTTTATCCTATTTCTTTGTTGCACCACAATTTATCCTTAAATTTAGATGTAATAATATTTTTAATATTGTCGTTATTTTGCAAAGTGACATATTCATTTATTCCCTAATGATTTATCCAAGACTTCAGATGTTTATGCCACCCTCACTTGAGCTGTAGATGTTTTTGAATAGAGTTTGAGGCAATATTAGGAAGCCTCTTGTCCTCCATGTTGTTTATCTTTTTCTTGTATATTAGGTACCTAGTCATAGCCATCCACTCAATTTGGGAAATACTCACTTCTATGAGGAGGATAGGATAGGGTGTATTGCCTTTAATTTTGATATTATAAGTGATAAAACACTTTTGAATTTGCACTATCTTTCTCCTCGATTTTCTAGAAATGTTGCAACCCCAAACTTCACAACCATGTAAGATAACATGAGTGATGATATTCTCAAAGAGGAGTTTCTTCTTATCCCATAGCCAAAGGTCCACTGACTTACAACTGTTTTCAAGTCCATAATAAAATTTCCACCCTTCATTTATCATTTTCTCAATGCTATAGTTCTAGTTAAACTTGTGTTGAAGATCAATTTTGAGATATTTGTATGAAGTCATTTTCTTCAAGTTGTTGTTGTCATACATGAAATTAGTGTAAGCGATATTTTTGGATTTAATTGTCATAACATTCCTTTTGCTAGTGTTAACAATCATACCCATACTAGAGAATAAATCCTTGAGGATTTTTAATTTCTTGTTGAGATCATAGGGATTCCTTTCCATAAGAACAATATCACCAATGCAAAGCAGAAGGATCATGACTATACTAGTGATAGTCAAGATGACACAACCTGTTTCTTCAAAGAAAATCTTTAACTTGTCCATATATATGCCAAAAAGGGTAGGGGACGAAGGAAAATTCTTCTTAAACCCTATATTACAATTAATTTCTTTCGACTAGCCCTCATTGTTCCTAAACTTGACAATAATGTTCTCGTATAACCTTTTTGCAACAAATATCAACTCAAAAGAAACTTTTAGCTCTTTTAATGTATTCTAAAGGTTAGTCTCAAGCACTGTGTCAAAAGATTTTCTAAAGTCAACAAAAAAACATAGGGGATTGGTTTTATTTGGTCTCATGTATGGGATTAAGGCTAGATGCTTCTTGAAAGATCATGGCCCCATTATTGTAACGTTGATGATGACATCAAGAGATATTGTCTTTCTTGTGAATACTATTTGCATTGAAACCATATTTTGGTCTCGTTGTAAGACCTACAACTACTTTTAATTGGCTAAGAGTTTTTTTTCCTTAGATGTAAGGAAACATGTGAACAACCCAAGACCTAGAGGTATTTGATAGAAGTGAAACTTTGCCCCCATATGGACCACCAACTGGTCATTTTAGATGGTGTATTTTCATTGAATAATAGTGTCACATTAGCCACATTTGTGGATAGGAGCTAGTAATGGGTGTCCTCATTGCCAATTGCCACTTAGTTATGATTGGTTTTGCCACAATAAAAAATAAAATTGCGTGTATGTGTGTGTGGAGCAAGGAGATGAAGAATAAAGGAAAATATGCTTACTATTATGAAGGCCTTGATGGATTCATTGACCCATCTATTCTCCTCTAGCAAGTGTTCCAATATGACAAGTGCCTACCAAATGAAGATGGTCAATGTTGTTTGAAAATCATGCCTTTATTGAAAGCCAATGCAATGATCCATTGTCAACAACTATCCCCAATATTTAAACAAGAATTTGTGGTAAGTTTTGAGTTTGAATATTCTCAGCTCAAATTTATCTTCTTTAGCATAACAACAGAGTTGTTTGTTTGAGCTGAGATCCTAGCCTCTCTCCTTAAAATAACCATGGCTCAATATTTCCTCATAGAACACATGTGATCCAAAAATCCTTAGATACCAATCTTAATCTTTAAAAACCCATTTTAGCATATAACTTGATTCAAAATAATTCTTTATTGTATTGAGGTGATTTGCAGAAGAATGATGATGTGTTTTTTATCCAAAATCTCATAAAATGATTATTAACTTGAAGAATTATGAGATAACACAACAACAAATAAAAAAACTCAAATTACACAATGTTGAGGATAGACTTTACTATATCTATGAGGTTCCTTTAAACTAATAACACTACTTCTCATAATCTCAATATGTCAAATTACATTACAATATGGACTTACACAACCAATTTGAAGTCACTCTCTTCAATTTTGTTGCTCAAACTCAAATATAAAGTATACTATTTAATTCCTTGTGAAATTCTGAGAAAAATGAGTATAAATTTAGTCATATTATGCACTGGCTCATTTTTACCCTCTACATGCCAAACGATGCACTGTGGTACTCATTAATGAAAATCTTGACTAAAACTTTCAAATATAACATCTTATCACAAAAATAACATCACCATCATGATCCACTTGAGAAAACGAAAAAAATGAGTATAAACATGCCTATATTTGGACAAAGTATCTCATGGCATGCAAATCTATGCAACACCAAAACTTGGATTTCTCTTGGCACACAAAAATATGCCTCTGTACTGTACCTCCCAGAATCTGTCTCAAGGTCCATGCAACCTCGACATCCATGTGTCACTCGTACCTTGTCCGAGCGCTAATTGAATAGAGCTAGGTTGGGGGTCGAGCCCATACCCGCTCCCTATATGGTTGGCTTCCATTTAACCGCATTTAAATGTAATTTACTATGTTTAGCCCCTCATAGAGCGCCAATGTCGCATTGGTTAGGGAATTGGAGTATATTATAGTATGTCACTATAGTATTTTTGTTGCAATGTTTATATACGGCGTATTAGTTAAAACCACCCCGAACCTTTGGGTTATCGTTGATACCATGGCATAATATATATCTGAAACTTTGGTTACATTGATACCATGGAATAAATATATATACCAAGGTCGAATATGGGGCTATTCCCTCGATCCCCGTTCCAACATTACAACACTTCAACGATAAATTAATATAAGGCCATGGTAATATTAAGTACCAACATGTGGTGCAATGGTAAAGGTACATGCTTGTAGGAGGTCACGAGTTTGACCCCCATTGACCTTATAAGTTTTTGGTAAAAAATCCCACCTAGGGAACTCTGTTGATGACACATGGTACCATGTGATTGGTCCACATGTTGCCACGTCACTTGCCATATGTGCGTACGGACTGCCATGTGTCGGTTGCTAATTGGACCACTTGTTTTATATCATATACCTTGTCACCTACCTAGTCAACTGTATGTTATGCCACGTGGAACCTTGTGGTGTTGCCATGTCAACATAGTATGACTTGTATGGTTGTGTCACGTGTCACCTTCCAGTGGTGACACGTGTCACCTTTGATCCTTTGAATTTTTCCCTATTTGCCTTGAACTTTGACTGGCCATAACTTTTGCATACGAACTCTGTTTGAGGTGATTTTTGCACCGTTGAAAAGATATCGTTGAGATATACATAATTAAGTCCTTTAAGAGAACATTTGAAATGGTCAAATTTTGAGCATATTTGAATTCTCCTGGACCTTTGTGAGAGTTTTAGATCCTCCTAAACCTCTGTGAGCATTCCAAATCCTCCTAGATCAACATGCAACCCCAATTGTACCATTGAAGAAATTACAATAGAGAAAAAATGCAATTCCCCAAACCATGTATAACAAAAGATTGTTTGAAAGTTTAAAATGGTGTGAATTCCATTATCTATCACCTTGCACATGCCCTATCATGCAACAATCTTTCCAATAACTCATGATGAAGAGTGGATGCAAGGTAGTGGAGATGCTTGGAACGAGGAGGATGACGTAATATGTGGGACGATGGTGTCCTTGTCCAAACATCTAACGACAAGGAAAGGATGAGGATAAATGGTTAAAACAATTTTTTTGGAAAGACATATACGTTTTTTTAAGAACAATTAATTTTTTCATATGTATAGTTTTAAGAAGATGTTCAAGTTTTTAGAAAAACCTTCTCTTCAATATAAATACATTATAAACTACCAAAATGATTATTAAAAATAATAAGAAAGATATAAAACACACAAGAGGAGAAGAAAGAGATCCATAAGAAAGAAAGAGATCCATAAGAAAGGAAAGAAAGAGACTCTATAAAAATAAATTATATTACTATTATGAATCTCATCTCAATTTATTGGAACAATCTCAAGTTTATTATCTTTTTCCATGTTTTTTAAAATACTACCCACTTTGAACTTGAGGCACCTCAAGTTAAATACACTATTATCTATTATCTTTTGGCAAGGTATGTGGTGTGATGCAAAGAAAATTTTTATGTTCCAAAATTTGGTATGCATTTCTCTATTTTTTTCGTTAGGCTCATGCCATTATTAGCCCCTGCCGAAGGTTATCACATGGACTATAGCAATGAGTTCACCATTGAAATTCATTGTATTAATTCTTGTTTTACTTTTAATATTTTTTCTTTTATCCAAATTTTGATGTAATAGTTTCTATTTTTCACCATTAAATAATAAAGTTAATTTCATTTATTTAAATGTGAGTGATTAGAGCTTCATAATAAAAATCATTAATACACATGTTAGAGTTCATATAATATTTTATTATATTATTTTTGTGATACTTGAAAATATAAACAAGATCATGTTAAAATATATTTTTTAATTCAAGAAATATTGAATGCGAAGGTCATGGCACAAGGTATTAAGTAGCTTCAATAATTTCTCCTTTATTGGGTAGCTACCACTTCTTATCTACATTTAAGATGGCGATAATGACCTTGAATATTCTACCTCGATTATCTATACGTTCTTATACTTGTTTTCTAGTACCACATGCTCATGGTTCACTGTCTAAGTACGGTCTAAATGAAGTGCGACTTATGTTCACTGCATTTAACATAGCAATGATGACTCACTACCTTAGCTATTCTAAGTTAAGGCTAATACATTTAACACAACAATAGTGACTCACCATATTAGCTGTTACAAGGTGAATATATTATGTTGCGTTCTTATCCTTATTTGCAATTACCTCTTGCGTTCTGTTGAGCACTCAACACACCCTAAAAAAACAAAAAAGAGCCTCTGTCAAATTTTTACTTTTTTGGGTACCACTTGATCTTCTGCACTATCTGATTTGATTTCATTTTTGAAAAAATGTTTTGTCTTTGATTATTTTCATGACTCTCATCACCTATTTAGGTTTTCTTGAACTTATGAAACCTCATGACTAAAAAGACCTTAACACCTGAATAAAGAATCTACAACCAAACACTTCACCAAACGTGCTCAGGGTTAGCATCAGAAGGAATTCAAAGAAGGAAAAGGAACCAATCAAAAAACCTTAGTCGCTGAGCGCCAATCTCCATTGGCATCAACAAAAGGAAGTTTTGGTTTGCGCATAAAGATATTGCCAATAGCCAATTCCCCTTCAGCATTGGTAAAAGACGGTATGGGACATGCTTTAACGAAGAACAAAAAGACATCACCGATAGCCGATGCCCGACGTGCTTATCGGAATCAGGGAAAACCTAGAAGGATCGCAACAAACATTCTGACCGTGATAAAAGTGATTCTTGATCGTCGATCCCCAACGTGTTTTCGGCATCGATAATTTTTTAGGGGAGCCGACCCAAAAGTGCTTTGATAGGTTTATCGCCGATAACCGATCCTGGGCACTTTTCGGCATCAGCAAGCTAAGGTTTTCTTTAGGATGAATAACTTAAGGAAAACACCGACTCCGATTAATACAAGCGAATTAAGTCACTGGTCTTCAATGCCACGTGTCTTTACTAGGTAAAGGGGTCATACGGTCTAGTGATGTCCCGAGTTATCCTTGGCTCCCTAGGTCCGAGTAAGCGTTTCCATGTCAGCAATGTATGGTAAAATCCATTAGTGTCGAAACTTTTTGCAGGAGGTTATCAACAAAAAAAGTTCATAGCACACCCCCAATCCCCGATCCACCCACTAAGAGAGCGACATGATGGGACGTTTTAGCATTATATACGATTGAATTTTGAGCATTTAAGGAGCTAATTAATACCTGATCCTGCATTAGTTGCTACCTTGTGCCTCAATCAAAACAACCGTTTAAAATCATCGATAGACCAAATCACCACCTGCGCCTCCACCGTCAACCCACGATGAATTTAAGTTCTAAATATTCGGTGGAATATTTATTAAATATTCACTCATAACCCAGATTGAATGGATGATGCGACACAATAAGATCTTTCCTGTTTAAAATTTCTTGATCCGCTGTAAATGAAATCATTCTGTACGTAAGATAATTCTGGAACATCCTAAGGAGAAAGACGAGCAACTCAAAGGCTGTATTGATACCGTGATTGTCAAAATAACTAGATTTTAACAAGCTTCAGAGGTATGTATCCGAGTCTGTAAATTCGCTCGCTGTAATTTTTATATGTGAGTTTCTCATTTTTCACAGTCCCTCAAATTCTATTTAAGTTGCAGGAATGATGCCGCTGATAAATCCAACCACCAGATGCTCGTCGAGAGAACCGAAGCTGAAAGAACCAGAGGTATGTGAAGGCTCTTCTCCGGGGATCGCAAAGCAATTGGAATACGTCTCAAGGCCAGAACCTGTCATGAAGACAAAAACGGAGAAAGTTTTCATCCATCCTTTGGCCTTTGGTGATACTGAGGCAAGCACCAGGTCCAAGATGGCACTCACACATTGGGGAGAACTCCTTAAGAAGATCAGCTGGGAAGAATACCCAGAATATGTCCCACATAGTGATGTAGACGTAAGGGTTCTCGACGACCAGGTATTCCCGAACATTCAACGGTCATACCTACATATGGTGGCAAACAAAACCCCCATTTTCCCCTGCATAGAAGTTCTAAAATGGCTCATCGACCACATAGACACACACAAGTGTTTAATCAACGATGACAATGGTGGGGGTGTTAAATTTTTCCTCTTGGTAGAAGTTCAAAAGTATTACAAACTTAGAGACCCACATGAGTGGCTAAACACAGACTTCGTCGTGAAATTCTATGAACACCATGACACCAGCTAGGTGATGGCCTCATGGTGGAGGGAGGACAAGACCTTCACCAACCGGAGCAATGATTGGTACGAGACAACCAATTTAAGGGAGCCATATGTCTATTTGATGGCTCTCATCTACCGATTGTACGAAGATAAATATTTCTCTGGGTTTTTGGAGGCCTGGATGCCTTTGGCATACACAATTGCGATCGTCGGATGGAGCTTCAACTGGGGAGAAATAAGCTCCAAGAAACTGAGCATCTGTGGGTAGAAGGCCCAAAAACTGAAGGAAGGGGAAGCACCAACGTTTTACATGGATTCATACTTGCTCGATGTCATGTGCGCCAGAAACGTCTTCGCCGACATGAATCTGAGCTAGAATGTTGCAGAACTCCCGGTCCACATCTACTTCAGCGTGCTATGGGAAAACATGTATAAGAAATCTTACTCCCTCATCTGCGATGAATTCATCGCCCGAATTTATTTTATTCTTTTCAAGAAGGAATTCCCAAGGTTATCGGTGACAACCAAGAAGATGATATCCAAGGTAGGCCATTGGTATTTGGACGAGCGCACCACCTACATAAGGGTGTTCGGGGCCAACAGAGCACCACATCTCCTACCAGCTCATGTCCTTGACTGAATCCTCGTAGGATAAATGTGTTATCAAACCATCTTGCAAGGCTACAATTCCACCCTGGTCAAGGAAAAGAAACAAGATTTCATACCCTATGGTTTCCATGTAGGGTTATACTTGGTAAAGGATACCACTCAAGCCAAAAAAGAAGGGCTGAGCCAACTCGAGTTCATATTCCCGACGGGCCGATTCTGCAAGCACGATCCAAAGGGCCTAGTCCTGCAACATGCTTCACAAGTATCGTCATGCTGGCCGTATGCCCATGACAAGTTGGAAGACAAAGTCTTCACAAAAAATTATCAGGACTAGGACAAGGTGATACAAAGGATGGCTGACCTGAAAATGACCAGGTTCAAGGCCATGAGCATGGATGAACATTAGACAAAAATAGAGCAGTCGGCTCAAGAGGCCCTTAGATCCAGAGAAGAAATCAGAGCGACAGAGGCCACATAGGTGCAAAACAGGGGACTAACTATGACACCAGAGGCACAAGAAAGGGGTTTGATCCTAATGGAACAGGCACATCAAGCAATTGATCAGTTGCGTAACGACCTAGAAATTGTGGAAATGGCAAGGTTTCCTGTCGACAACCTAGTTGAGAGATGGGTAGGTTCAAGTGGCCCAGAGATAATACAAGTTGACTAAATCATCCGGTTAGATAAACTTGAAGTTACAACGCCACAAGCCATATCACCAAGGGACGTTTTAGCTCAACCAGATATAACAAGGACATCAGGGAGAGCAAGTGCACCAAACCCCCTCCATGACTTAATAACAATATATGATGATGAGGAGAGTTTGGAGGTTTTCTTGGTGACTCCGCTGCAGATCACAAAGGAAAAGGAACCCGAGAAAGCATCTTCCCTAGCTCCTGATGCTCAAATTCAAGGCCTTCCATAGAATTACCAGGAGGTTGAAAGTGTCTTAGACACTGAGCTACTCGATGTACCAGAGACCCAAGCAGATATCCCGAAGCACGAGCTAGGGTTGGGAAAACAAGAAGAAGAAGTTCCACAGTAGGAAATCAACATATCAACAACCAATTATCAAGTAAGTATCGAGCCTGCCCCTGATGCTTCAATTTCAACTAATACTTTACCTCCCAATGACCAACAACCAGAGACTAGACCTTCGGAACACACATAAGAGGTTCAAAAACCCAGTATTGAACAAATATACACCGTCAGGAGCCTGGGAAATATGCTTGCCTGGGGAGATCAACAAATCCCTAAACCCATGGATGAGGTTGCTGATATACAAGCCATCTCCTATTACTGGATGAGGAAAGCCATCATGAAGAGAACTACCAAGAAGAGGAGGTTTACTCTGGATCGCTCCATCCTCATAACCATAGATTAAAAACTGATTAGCATGGAGCATGCCAAGACATTCGAGCATATCGACGCAGGGATAGAAACCACATATGCCACCCTAGATAGAGAGAAAAGGGATGAAGAGGATTTGGCCATTGCGCTAAAGGAGTTAGAACATCTATGCCATTTGGTGAAATATTATCAGGACTGCACACATGCCACAATGTTCTTGAGAAGCGAATTCCAAGACGCCTACAACAAATTCACAAATGACCAACACCTGTTCACTGGAGGAATAGCCAATTTCCAAGAAGACACCCTCATGGCGCTGACGATGTGAAAAGATATGGAAATATGGTATGAGAAAGCACACAAAGCAGTGGAAAGAATAGATTACATTAGCACCATTCAACAGGGTTGAGACATCAAAGAGCACGAAATTCATGTACTAAGGGATAACAGCATTGATCGCATAAAGAAGTCGGTCAAATACTGGGTGAAAATGGCCCAAGAACCTCATTGGGAAATCCAAGAGAAATGGTCCGAGTGCAAAAAGAGCTGGACCGAGATCAACCAGGCGATGAGAGACATCGGCCTCCCAGAATTTGACACACCCGATGACTTTGTCGACTTGCATGACATAGTCAAATTACATGCCGAACAAAACTCATCGTGGGTTGTAGAGATAGAAAGGTGGAAAAAATGACGCTAGGACAAGTGCAACAGTTCATGGAACACCTGATTAAGGCTCATACCATGTTACAATAGTTAAGTGATAGAATGGTCAAGTATCAGACATAGACAATAGAGATAAAGGAGATTATTTCGGCCCCGATGGACCAACACAGATTACTATATGACAACACATGCGAGGATATATTCATCCAATGGTCGAAGTATGAGAAGAGTCATCCACTCAAGTGAACAAATTTGATGACTCTTAGAACATTGAGCGATTAAAATTCCATGTGGAGATGTTTTGTTTTACTTATCTTGCACTTTTGATAGCCATTTTTAGTTAATAATATGTTATAAATAGAAGGATCGACCTGTTAGTAAGGGTCGATGGTTTCTGTAAAGACCCTAATTTTTGGATTGTAAATAACTATTTTGGAGCTACCTTAATTGAGAAGTCTTGTTTAGGACCAGAGACAAAAAAATTCTATTTTTCATCAAAAGAGTGTGTGATTGGATCTGAAGAATAATTATTTCCAATTTCATCTCATGAATGGATGCTATAATGAGTAAGATCCTCTGAATCTATTGATAATTTATCTAATTCAATATTTTTATAGTTCTTGTCTCTAATGATGAGGAGTAAATCGTTGTGTTAATATGTGATTGATGATTAGAGTTGAGGAAACTATTTTTATTGCCATCATTTTTTGCATGTATGTTTTCTTCTGATAATCGTATCTCAGTCAATAATTAGAACACCAATAGGTTAATGTATTAGTACTAGGCTTGGTGTAGGTGTAAAAATCATTGTCTACATGCTTGAGTATGAGGGTTATCCTGAGATCAGAATTCTTCAATAGTTAATTCATTTCCCCTTTATTACCTTGCTGGTTTATACCAACATTTTTCTTGTATCGGTCCCACCTATAAGAGAAAATACAAAAAGAGAACGTTCAGACTGAAGGAGGAGATTTCACAAGAAGATATCCTGACAATCACTACGTAAAGCCCATCGATTAATTATCCAGATCACAAGATTTGGAGAACCATTCCACCATTAAACGCTGCAGAGTATAATTGGGCCTCGGTGGCGGGTTTGTTTCCTGTTGTTGAGTTAAAGGGATGTAGGACCCCTCAACATAATTTGCACTAGAAGGAGGGCCTGAATAATGAATGGCTAACACTATTTTTGACACAATATTTCACGTAGCTTGTAGATTCAAAACAACCCACATGCATGGCTAGTCATTCTCAAGACATCCCACACACACTGAGTACTTCTGAAATGAGTAACTCACCCCAAGAAGAGGAAGAACATCTATTCCCTGAGATACCTTATGCTCTTCCTCACAAGGAGTTGAACCAGTTCAGAAGGATAACAAGAGCTTACGCTCAACAGATTAGAGCGTTTCCCTTAGCTCCATTAATTCGTCGTAGAAAACAAGTAAGCAGACCAGTGGTCGATACCCCCGACCAAGTTTTTGTGCACACAGTAGAAGACCTGATATATTTCTCCCTCACTGAAATCAAACATCTTCTTAATCTAATCCACTAAACACCAGCCGACAACTACTCCGATCCCAACAATTTTTCCGACGAGGAAGGGCTCAACTCTGAACGCTCAGTTTCGGGATCGGATGACATGGAAGATAACAATGATCATAATGAATAAAGGGGAAACCCACCTCAAAATTATCAACCTTATTTGTCCATATATTCTCTAGCCATCCCTGGATGAGTACATAACCTTCCTCGACATCCAAAGAATTTACTCCCTAAATTTGACCATGAAACGTCAAGATTTCCTGAATACCATATCAAAAAATTCATACTAGCTATCCCACTGATCAATGTTCAACATGATGACATAGTATGTAAGATGTTCCCCTATACTTTTGAGAATTTGGCCTCCACATGGTATTTTAACTTACCTGTAGGATCCATAACCAGTTGGATGAAGTTTCAAAAGGATTTTTTAGATAAATTTGTAGAAGACACCACTACATGAGCTTTGATGGCCGAGTTATTCGCTGACACTAAAAGTTCAAAGGATAAGGTTAAAGACTTTAATCAATGGTTCACCACTATCCTAAAAAAAATTCAACCTGAAGCTAAACCCACTTAGGAGTTGCAAATCGAAGTATATGCTAATGCTCTCCCAACCTTTATTTCCATGTTTGTGAAGAGGCCTGCCAAAACAACCTTAGCTGAGAATTTTGAAGAAGCCAAAACAATAGAGTTCCAAATGAAGGGATGTAAAGAAGGCTAGGTCTCATTAGTTAAGAAGGAAGCTCAACCTCCTCCCAGGAGAGGACTCCTGTTGACTAGACCCCTAGGGAAACACACATAACAATGTCCTGAAAAGGGAAGTGGAGACATATAAGACCTACAACGCATGGTTAAGAAGTTTTCAAATGAAATCATAGACATGAAAATAAGTGCAGGAGAATGAAACCAAGGCCAGAGGACCTATAAACCCTTTTTTAAAAGAAATCCACCTTTCAAAGAAATTGAACCCCCCCCAACCAACTTGAACATCGATTTGGGAAATGTAGAATATGACTCTTTCTGTACCTATCACCAAGAGAATCACTTTGAAAGAGACTGCCCACAATGGGTGCATGCCATGAATTTAATGGCCAACTAGTTTCTAGATGAGGTTTCCCTAACCGAACAATCAAGTGGCTCAATTATGAATATTGCTGATCAGGAAGAAGTTGATCCACCAGAAGAAATAACCATGTTGATATGAGACCCTGACCTACCAATGCCTTCCGATGACCTATTTGAGGTTCAAGAACCACCTGTAGAAGTCTTGGCTATGAAAACACAAAGTAGGGGTCAACCTGTCTCAAACGACTTTACTACACCCCAAACTTCGTGGGGAAAACCAGCTCTCGATCACCTGAAAGAACTTTTTGTTCCCCCTAGAAATCCAATAAACATCCATACATGAGAATCACCCAAGCTAGACTACAACATAGTAGAAGACTTGAAAAATTTGAAGGAAAATATATTGGTCATGGACATGTGTAGAATCCCTCAGCAAAAGGACTTTCTATTACAAGAATTGAAATCAGTAGAAAATCCTACAACAAGCACTGACCCAGGAGAAAATATAACCCCCGCAGATCTAAGGAATAAACCAACTATTAACACCTGCTCTAAAGATAATAAGGGAAAACCTTTTGTCCCATCGTTCCTTTTGACATTTGAAGTCTTGAATAGAAATCTCCATAATTGTTTGGTTGACTCATGAGCATCCTCCAATGTTATGCCATTGTCTATTTGCAAAACATTAAACACATTCCCTCTCAAAAGTGATAAACATGTAATACAAATGGACATAACCCACATGAAGGTTATGGGAGAGCTCAAAGATGTAATGATCAGAATAGTAACAAACCCAAAATTTGTTCAAGTAATTGACATCATTGTAGTAGATATCCCAGAAGCTTATGGATTGCTACTGAGTCAAGATTGGTCTGAGAAGTTAAACATATAATTTAGCATAGACTGGGCTCACCTTTGGCTTCCATTAAAGGGACACACAAATATGATCAGAATAGATAGGGAAATTTATCTAAAACACACAGTCACCGACCTAGAAACTCTTAACGAGCCCTCATCGACATATTTTCCCGTGCTAGGCAATTATTCCTTTGACTCCGATTTCGAGAATTTCTACCCCCTCTCATTTGGTATCCCTCTTACTCAAAACTTCAAAATAAGTTTTCAAGAAAATTTGTTGGCGACGGTAGGGGAAACCCTGTTCTGTCAGGAACCAGTGTTAGAAATCACAAAACAAGTAGGAGGAAAGGAGGAAAATGGTATAAAAAAGGAAGCCGACAGTTTTCGTTCACAAATGTGGAGCTTATACTTCGATGGATATAAATCGCAAGAAGGGTTAGGGAAAAGGTGCATCCTCATTGATTCAAAAGGTAAATGAAGTTTCATGTCTTGTGGACTAGAATTTGAATGCACAAACAACACCGCCAAGTATGAAGCTCTAGTACAAGGGCTGAAGAAAGCCATAAAATTAAGCATTAAAGAATTGAAAGTTTTCAGAGATTTGAAATCATCCTTATACAAGTAAGGAATAATATACATTGCAACTCTCCCCACCTGAGGAATTAGCAACATGAAGTGCACAGACTAATAAAACATTTTGAAGCCTTCAACACTACAATGATCCCCATAACAAAGAACACTCTTGTTGATTCTTTGGCCACCGCTACCTCAAGACTATCACCTCTAGAAGACTATGAATCCTCCCTATTCACTGTGGAGCTAATCTACAAACCATCGGTCCCCAATAATATTTATAATTGGAAAGTATTTGAAGGAGATGAACATATCATAAACTTTTTGATCAATCATGATAATTTTAAATACTTGGCTATTGACGATGAAGTATTCTAGGATAAATTAGCAGAAACTGATCCTCATACAGGTCAACCGACTGACAAACCAAGGTCTCACATGCTACTGAAGGGAGTATCCAATTTAGAAAATCTTTTTGACCTAAGGGAAGGATTTACAGGGTCAAAGAATGCAAAGATGGGGAGTTCCTGTCCCATGCATGAAACTTTAAATTTAGGAACCCCATACAACCCCAGGAATATAAATCTTGGCAAGACAGTATCTAAGGAGGAAAGGAAGGCCTATCTCAAACTTTTCAGAAAATATCAAGATGTCTTTGCATGGTCCTATTGAGATATGAAAATTTATGATACTCGTATCATTCAACACACTATCCAGTTAAAGCCTGAAGTGAAACCCTTCCAACAGAAGCTTCGGGCGTACCACCCATCCCTGGAGCCTCTCATGTGTCAGGAGTTAAAAAAATTACTATATGCTAAGATTATCTACCAGGTTAGACACTCTACATGGGTAGCAAATTTGGTTCTTGTGAGGAAAAAGTCTGGGGAGATCCGCCTATGTGTAGATTTCAGAAACCTCAATAGAACTTCAGAGAAGGAAAACTGCCCAGTCCCTCCAATGGAGAAACTCTTGCAGACCATGTCTGTCTAAGAGATTTTCTCCCTGCTGGACAATTTTTCAGGTTACAACCAAGTTCTAGTTTATGAGGAAGACCGTTTGAAGACTACCTTTCAAACCAAGTGGGGAACCTTCGCTTATAAACGTATGCCCTTTGGGTTAATCAATGCTAATCTACAAACCATCGGTCCCCAATAATATTTATAATTGGAAAGTATTTGAAGGAGATGAACATATCATAAACTTTTTGATCAATCATGATAATTTTAAAGACTTGGCTATTGACGATGAAGTATTCTAGGAGAAATTAGCAGAAACCGATCCTCATACAGGTCAACTGACTGACAAACCAAGGTCTCACACGCTACCGAAGGGAGTATCCAATTTAGAAAATATTTTTGACCTAAGGGAAGGATTTACAGGGTCAAAGAATGCAAAGATGGGGAGTTCCTGTCCCATGCATGAAACTTTAAATTTAGGAACCCCATAAAACCCCAGGAATATAAATCTTGGCAAGACAGTATCTAAGGAGGAAAGGAAGGCCTATCTCAAACTTTTCAGATAATATCAAGATGTCTTTGCATGGTCCTATTGAGATATGAAAATTTATGATACTCGTATCATTCAACACACTATCTCGTTAAAGCCTGAAGTGAAACCCTTCCAACAGAAGCTTCGGAAGTACCACCCATCCCTGGAGCCTCTCATGTGTCAGGAGTTAAAAAAATTACTATATGCTAAGATTATCTACCAGGTTAGACACTCTACATGGGTAGCAAATTTGGTTCCTGTGAGGAAAAAGTCTGGGGAGATCCGCCTATGTGTAGATTTCAGAAACCTCAATAGAACTTCAGAGAAGGAAAACTACCCAGTCCCTCCAATGCAGAAACTCTTGCAGACCATGTCTGGCTAAGAGATTTTCTCCCTGTTGGACAATTTTTTAGGTTACAACCAAGTTCTAGTTTCTGAGGAAGATCGTTTGAAGACTACCTTTCGAACCAAGTGGGGAACCTTCGCTTATAAACGTATGCCCTTTGGGTTAATCAATGCAGGGGAAACCTTCCATAGGGCCATGGAAGTAGAATTTTGGGGACTAATAAACAAGTGTGTAGTAGTCTATTTAGACGACGTGACTACGTATTGAAAGAATAGAGAAGATCACATCCAACACTTAACCCAGATTTTTGAAAGGTGTAGGAAATACGATATATCCTTAAACCCTAAGAAAACTATTTTTGGTGTCGAGGAAGGTAAATTTCTAGGTCATATTATATCTCAAGCAGGAATCTGGACAGACACAAAAGGAATTTTGGCTATAGCTCAGCTTCCATTACCCCACAGTAAAAAGGATATGCAATCCTTCTTCGGGAAAATCAATTTTGTAAGGAAATTCACCCCTGATTTTGCTAAAACTATCAAAACCTTACAAAAAATGATCCGCAAAGATGTTGAGTTTAAGTGGGATGATGAACGAAAAAGTTATTTCAACAATATTAAGAATGCAATATCTCAAGCCCCAGTGTTGCAAAGTCTCGATTTTAGCAAATATTTCTTCCTCTATACTTTCGCCTCCGACCAATCGTTAGCTGCAGTATTGACTCAGAAGGATGATGATAACAACAAGGCCCTGATATCATTCATGAGAACTAATCTCCAAGGGGCCGAACTAAATTACCTTTCCATAGACAAGCAAGTTGATGCAGTATACAAGACAATGAAACACTTCAGATCTTACATCCTTAATAACCGTACCAAATTCATCGCGCCTCATCCTGCAGTCCGATCCCTATTTACTCAACATGAGGTGGGGGAAAGAAGAGGAAACTGGATGGAAGTAGTCCAAGAATTTGATCTATATATAAAACCTGCTAAACTGGTTAAGGGACAAGGATTATGCAAACTGGTAGCTGAAGCCCAAGACCAATTAAACGAAGACCCCAGATGGGATAATGAACTGGCATTATGGTGTGGTGAAGCTTCATACGTCTCCCCCGGGAAAGAGTCTTGGTATGAGAAACTGACTTATCTCTTGCATCATGGGACTTGCCCAAAAAACCTGAATCATAGGGAAAGGAGAGCCCTCAGGTTAAAATCAACACATTATTGCCTCATCAATTCAGTGCTCTTCCGTGTTAATTATGATGGGGTACTTTTAATATGTCTCAAACGTGAAGATGCATAAAACATTCCGATGGAGCTCCATGATGGTCCTGTAGGTGGACATTTCAAAGGAAACACCACTGCTCATAAAATAATGAGAGTTGGCTATTATTGGCCTACTCTGTTCAGGGACGCTCTCACATACACTAGAAACTATAAAACTTGCCAAATAAGTGCAGGGAGGCAAAAGAGAGCATTTGTCTCGTTCCAACCTGTGGCCGTTTCCAGGCCATTCAAGCAATGGGGGTTAGATATCATAGGAGAAATTACACCAAGTTATTCAAAAAAACATAGATACATACTAACTGCCACAAACTATTTCATGAAATGGGTAGAGGCCATCCCTCTGACTCATGTAAACGAAAAGGTGGCGATCCAATTCATAGAACAACAACTGATCACAAGGTTCAGTGTGTATTTTGTCCTTGTTTTTGATAATGCCTCTTAATTTTCTTCCACCCTATTAACATAGTTTTCTCTAGATAAAGGAATCATAATCAAATACTCTGCAAACTACTATCCACAGGGGAATTGAGTAGCATAATCAACCAATAAGAACCTAGTGAGGATATTGAAGAAAACAACTGTAGACAACCAGAGGAATTGACACAATTCACTCCATAATTCTTTATGGGTTGATAGAGTAACACTCAAGGAAGCTATAGGAAATTCACCATACTTTCTGGTATACAGACATGAATCCATCTCTCGAATGGGATATATCTTCCATCTCTTCATCTTTATCAGGATTATAGAGGAGAACCCTCATCAGTTATAAAACAAAGAATTGATACCCTCCTCATGCTAGAAGAAGAGAGGGAGAAAGAAAAATCAAAGTTCATAGCTCATCAATAGATAGTTAAAAGGTGGTTGGATAAGCACAAGGCCAAAGAGAATAATTTTGAAGTAGGATACGTAGTCTTAAAATGGGACAGAGCAAACCAGCCGAAGGGAAAACATTCAAAGTTTCAGAATTTATGGCTCAGACCTTTTCAGGTGGCCGAGATAATTGGGGTAGGAACGTATCAATTGCAGAATCTAAGGGGGGAACCTGACGCCCTCCCGGTGAATGGCCAAGCCCTAAAATAATATTTCCATTAAAAAAAAATGGGTGGGTATGTTTTCACGATGTTTTTCTTTGAGATAGGTTGATTTGCAGAATTCATTTTTGTTTTTTGTTTCTTATTATAGAAATTCTGCGCTTCTTAAGTTTGTGTTTAGAAAAACATGGGTTGACCTAAATTCACATGATATGATGAACTCTGTTCCTAACTCATCGCTTGCATACAACAAAATAAGTGTTGGGAGACCTACGGTTGTTTTAAAGGGTTTTCTATCTAACCTGCAGATGAAAAACCTTGGAAAAATGATGAAGTGTCTTCCTGGTGGTCTGGTAAAACCTTAAGGTAAAAGTGGTAAGCTGGAAAGGACTACATGTACCTCAAAGATAGAGCTAGCAAGAATTCACCTTAACCGTCTCATTTTGCAAATAACAAACGTCCTCCTCTCCCACTCGCTCAGGGCATTTTGCCGAAATAAAATCAACTATATAAAATGAGTGCATAGTAGGAGAGGGTATGCAGATAACTCCGTTGGGGATATAGATGCTTGTTGGAAGCAAAGAAAGGTCTGTGATGTCGAGGTGACTTCATTAGGGTTATGGACGCTCGCTAGCAGTGGAGAGACACCATAGAAAGTGAATTAGGATAACTAAAGGGAATGGGGCCATTGAATTCTTTACTCGAATCTTGTAAAAGGAGGCGTTAGTCAGGGTTACAGGAAACAAAGGTGGAATAAAGGCTGAAAACCCCACAGGGAAGCCCAAATGCATCAACCAGGGAATTTCAATGTAAGGATAAAGGAGGCTCTGATAAAAAGTAGTTAAGCTCTTAACCATATTTTGCATCAGCTGAGCCTAAGGTAGGAACAAAGATTCTGCTTTCGCCTACTAAGTCACCATTTGTTGAGCACTCAACACACCCTAA
>SNQJ01S0003670.1:0-14615 GCA_010110895.2 Picea sitchensis | reverse complement strand
TTACTTATTTTCATGACTCTCATCACCTATTCAAGTTTTCTTGAACTTATGAAACCTCATGACTAAAAATACCTTAACACCTGAATAAATAATCGACAACCAAACAATTCACTGAATGCTCTCAGGGTCGGCATCGAAAGGAATTCAAAGAAGGAAAATGAACCACTCAAAAAACCTTAGTCGCCGAGTGCCAATCTTCATCGGCATCGAAAAAAGGAATTTTTTGTTTTCACATAAAGATATCACCGATAGCCAATTCCCCTTCGACATCGGTAAAATATGGTATGGGACAAGCTTTAACGAAGAACGGAAAGACATCGCTGATAATCGATCTTCGACGTGCTTACAGAATCGGGGAAAATCTAGAAGGATCAAAACAAACATTCTTACTGTGATAAAAGTTATTCCCGATCACTGATCCCCAATGCATTTTCGGCATCGAGACTTTTTCAGCGAAGCCGATCCAAAAGCGCTTTGATAGGTTTATCGTTAATAGACGATCTTGGGCAGTTTTCGGCATTGACAAGCTAATCTTTGCTTTAGAACGAATAACTTAAGGAAAATCCTGAATCCGATTAATACAAGCGAATTAAGTCACCAGTATTCAACACCACGTGTCTTTACCAGGTAAAGGGGTTGTACAGTCTAGTGATTTCCCAAGTTATCCTTGGCTCCCTAGGTCCGAGTCACTCCTCCAAGTAAGAATTGTCGCGTAAGCAATGTATGGTAAAATCGATTAGCGTCAAAATTTTTTGCAGGAGGTTATCAAAAAAAACCATTCATAGCACACCCTAATCCCTGATCCACCCACTGAGAGAGAGACATGATGGGACATTTTAGCATTAGATACGATAGGATTTTGAGCATTTAAGGAGATAATTAATACCTGATCCTACATTAATTTCTACCTCATGCTTCAATTAAAACAACCGTTTAAAATTACTGATATACCACATCACCACCCGTGCCTCCGTCATCAACCCACGATGAATTTAAGTTCTAAATATTCGGCGGTAGATTTATTAAAAAATCACTCATAACCCGGATTGATCTGCTGATGCGACACGGTAATATCTTTCCTGTTTAAAATCTCTTGAGTCATTGTAAACAAAATCATTCTACGTGTAAGAGAATTCTAGAGCATCCGAAGGAGCAAGACGAGAAACTCGAAGGCTGTATCAATCCCGTGATTGTCAAAATAAGCAAGTTTTAACAAGCTTCAGAGGTATGTCTCCGAGTCTGTAAATTCGCTGGCTATAATTTTTATATGTGAGTTTCTTGTTTTTCACAGTCCCTCAAATTCTGTTTAAGTTGCAATAACGATACCACTGAGAAATCGAACCACCAGACTCTCGCCAAGAGCACCGAAGCTGAAAGAACCATAGGTAGGCGAAGGCTCTTCTCTGGGGATCACAAAGAAATTGGAATACGTCCCGAGGCTAGAACCTGTTGTGAAGACAACAATGGAGAAAGTTTTCATCCAGCCTCCGGCCTTTGGCGATACCGAGGCAAGCACCGGGTCCAATATGGCGCTCCCACATTGGGGAGAACTCCTTAAGAAGATCAACGAGGAAGAATACCCAGAATATGTCCCACATAGTGATCTAGATGTAAGGGTGCTCGACGACGAGGTATTCCCGAACATCCAATGATCATATCTACATATGGTGGCAAGAAGAACCCCCATTTTCCCCTGCATAGAGGTCTTGAAATGGCTCATTGAACACATAAACACACAAAAGTGTTTAATAAATGATGAAAATGGGGGGTGTGTCCGAGTTTTCCTTTCGACAGAAGTTCAGAAGTATTACAAACTCAGAGACCCAGAGGAGTGGCTAAACACACAATTTTTCATGAAATTCTATGAACACCACGACACCAGTCGGGTGATGGCATCATGGTGGAGAGAGGACAAGAAGTTCACCAACCGGAGCATTGGCTGGTATAGGAAAACCAATTTAAGGGAGCCATATGTCTATCTGATGGCTCTCATATACCGATTGTATGGAGATAAATATTTCTCCAAGTTTTCATAGGCATGGATGCCTTTGTCATACATAGTTGTGATCGCTGGATGCAGCTTCAAATGGGGAGAAATAATATCCAAGCAACTGAGCATTTGTGTGTAGGAGGCCCAAGCACCAAAGGAAGGGGAAGCACCAACATTTTTCATGGCTTCATACTTGCTCTATGTCATGTGCGCTAGAAACGTCTTCTCCGACATGAATTCGAGCTAGAAAATTGCAGAACTCTCGGTCCACGTCTACTTCAGTGTGCTATGGGAAAATAGGTATAATAAATCTTACTCCAAGGCTATCAGTGACAACCAAGAAGATGATATCCAAGGTAGTCCATTGGTATTTGGACAAGTGCGCCACCTACATAAGGGTGTGAAGGGCCACCGGAGCACCACATCTCCTACCAACTCATGTCCCAGACCAACTCATCGTAGGAGAAATATGTTATCAAAACATCTTGAAAGGATACAATGCCACCCTAGTTAAGGACAAGAAACGAGCTTTCATACCCTATGGTTTCCATGTAGGGTTGTACTTGGTAAAGGATACCACTCAAGCCAAACAAGAAGGGTTGAGCCAACTCAAGTTCAGATTCCCGACGGGCTGATTCCGCAAGCCCGATCCAAAGGGCTTGTTCCTGCAACATGCTTCACAAGTATCGTCCTATTGGACGTATTCCCACGACAAGTTCGACGACGTAGTCTTCACAGAAAATGCCCAAGACTGGGATGAGGTGGTACAAAGGATGACAGACATGAAAATAAACACATTAAGGGCCATGAGCATGTATGAACATGCAACGAAATTAGAGTAGTAGGCTCAATAGGCCCACAGAGATAGGAAATAAATCAGAGTGACAGAGACCACATAGGTGCAGAACAAGGGATTGACTATGACATCAGAGGCACAAGAAAGGGGTTTGATCCTAATGGAATAGGTGCAATGAGTAATTGATCAGTTGTGGAATGAATCATACCTCATGGAAATGGAAAGGGTCCATGACGACAACCCAGTTGAGAGCCGGGTAGGTCCAAGTGGTCCAGAGCTAATACAAATTAAAGAAATCATTGGTTTAGATAACCCTAAAGTTACAATGCCACACGCCATATCACCAGGGGAGGTTTCATCTCAGCCAGAGATAGAAAGGACACCATGGAGAGAAAGTGAACCAAACCCCCTCCATGACTTAATAAAAATATATGATGATGAGGAGAGTTCAGAGGTGTCCTTGGTGGCTCTGGTGCAGATCATAGAGGAAAATGAAACCGAGAAGGCATCTTCCCCATCTCTCGATTATCAAATTCAAGGCATTCCACATAATTACCAGGAGGTCGAAAGTGTCTTAGACACTGAGCTACTCAATGTACTGGAGACCCGAGAGGATAGCCTGAAGGATGAGATAGGGTTGGGAGAACAAGAAGAAGAAGTTCCACAGAAGGAAATCAACATCTCAACAACCGATTATCAAGTAAGTACTGAGCCTACCCCTGATGCTTCAATTTCAGCCGATACTTTACCTCCCGATGAGAAACAACCAGAGACCGAACCTTCAAAACACACATAATAGGTTCAAGAACCCAGTCTTGAACATATATACACCGTCGAGAGCGTGAGAAATATGCTTACCTAGGGAGATCAACAAATCCATGAACCCGTGGATGAGGTTGCTAATATACAAGCCATATCCTATTACTAGAAGAGGATCTATCATGAAGAGAACTACCAAGAAGAGGAGGCTTACGCTGGATCGCTCCATCCTCATCACCACAGAGGAAAAACTGATTAGCATGGAGCATGCCAAGAAATCTGAGCTTATAGACACAGGGATGGAAATCACAGATGCCACCCTGGATAGAGAGAAAAGGGATGAAGAGGAGCTGGTTGCTGCACTGAAGGAGTTAGAACATCTACACCATTTGGAGAAATATTATCAGGACTCCACACAGGCCATGGTGTTCTTGAGAAGCGAATTCCAAGATGCCTACAATAATTTAACAAATGACCGACACCTCTTCACTGCAAGAATATCCTATTTCCAAGAAGACACCCTCATGGTGTTGGCGACATGAAAATATATGGAAATATGGTATGATAAAGCACAACAAGAAGAGGAAATGATAGATTACATTAGCGTCATTCAACAGGGTTGAGACGTCGAAGAGCATGGCATTCGGGTACTAAGGGATAGCAACATCGATCGCATAAATAAGTCAGACAAATACTGTGTGAAATTGGCCCAAGAACCTCATCGGGAAATCCAAGAGAAATGGGTCAAGTGAAAAAAGAGCTGGACCAAGATCAATCAGGCGATGAGAGACGTTGACCTCCCAGAATTACACCTGATGAATTTGTCAACTTGCATGACATATTCGAATTACATGACGAACAAGAATCATCATGGGCTGCGAAGATAGCAAAGGTGGAAAACATGGTGCTAGGACAAGTGAAAAAGTTCATGGAACACCCAATCAAGGCTCAGACCATGTTACAATAGTTAAGTGATATAATGGTAAAGTATCGAGCATGAGCAATAGAGATAAAGGAGATTCTTTCAGCCTTGATGGACCAATAAAGATTCTGTATTCCAACACATGCAAGGATATATTCGTCCAATGGTCAGAGTATGAGAAGATTCATCCACTCAAGTGAAACCATTTGATGACTCTTAGAAGACTGAGAAATTAAAGGGCCATGTGGCGATGTTTTGTTTTACTTAGCTTGCACTTTTGGTAACCATTTTTAGTTAATAATATTTTATAAATAGGAGGATTGACCTATTAGCAAGGGTCTATGGTTTTTGTAAATATCCTCATTTTTGGATTGTAAAGAACTATTTCAGAGCTACCTTAATTGAGAAGTCTTGTGTAGGACCAGAGACAAAGTTTTTTTGTTTTTCATCAAAAGCGTGTGTTATTGGATTTGAAGAAGAATTATTTCCTATTTCATCTCATGAATGGATGCGGTAATGAGTAAGAGCCTCTAAATCCGTTGATAAGTTATATAATTCAATATTTTTATAGTTCTTGTCTCTAATGATGAAGAGTAAATTGTTGTGTTAATACGTGGTTGATGATTAAAGTTGAGGAAACTATTTTTCTTGCCATCGTTTATTGCATGTATGTTTTCTTCTGATAATTGTATCTCAGTCAATAATTGGAACACCAACAAGTTAATGTATTTGTACTAGGTTTGGTGTAGGTGTAAGAATCATTTTTTGCATGCTTGAGTATGAGGGTTATCCCAAGCTCATCCTTCTTCAGTATTTAAGTCCTTTCCCCTTTATTACCCTGCTGATTTATACCAGCATTTATCTTGTATCGGTCCCACCTATAAGAGAAAATACAAAAAGAGAACATTTAGACTGAAGGAGGAGATTTCACAAGAAGACATCCTGCCAATCACTATGTAAATCCCATCGATTAATTAGACGGATCACAACATATGGAGAACCATTCCACCATTAACGCTGCAGATTTTGATCGGACCTCGGTGGTGGGTTTGGTTCATGTTGTTGAGTTAAAGGGATTTAGGACCCCTCAACATGTTCTTATCCCTATTTCCAGTTACGTCTTGAAAGATTCACAGTGTAAGTCGATAACACATGTTCTTTTATTTTGGAGCAAATTCAATGACTCTTCATTGGATTAATTTCTTCTTATCCCTATTTGTGATTAGCACCTGCAAGATTCACGGTCTAAGATGATAGAGTTCTATTTTTCAGGAGAAAATTCATCGTATTTTTCCAGTAAGCTCGAATGTTCTTACATGTATATAAATTTCCAAATATATATATATATATATATATATATATATAGTGTAAAAAGGAATCTCCTTTCAATTTTACATGTTCTTTTTTTTCTTTCAAATAAATATATATATTTTTCTTTCAATTTTACATGTTCTTTTTTTTCTTTCAAATAAATATATATATTTCCTTAAAGAGTCTTCATTGTAGAAATTTAATGACAAAATCAACATGCACTAAATTTTGTCATACACTTAGCAACCTAGAGATAACTTTCATCTATGAACTATGAAATGTATAAACCCACATTCATAAAATATTATGAGACGAAATACACATTTCCAAGCACTTTTGCAGCAGAATAAACACAATGAACAACAATTACACATCCATGTAAAACTCAGAAATTTAGGCAACAAACCAGGGAAAACCTCAATGTGGGGAAACCCAAAGAGAGAGAGAGATTTTATTAGCTTCAGGAAAGATATATCAGTAGAAAGATTACATTTACAACCAATAGAAAACCACTTACAACACCCAAACTGTCCCTCCAAAAATATGCCTTGAAAAATGTGCCAAGTCTGTACTGTTGTAGGGCCCACCCACAAAAGACAACACCTAAAATTCATGCCAATCTACTGTTGTATGGTTTGTTAAGTAAAGATTCCCTTCAACACCAAATATCCTCACACTGCTTCAATTTCTATTCCTTCCTTGCCTCGATAAATGTGCCCATTTTTATGTTGTATGGATCCGTACAGTATGGCCTCCCACACAACAATAAATTTCAGCACTCCCAAAATAGAGTTTTGCCTTGGGAAATGTGCCTAGTTTGCTGCCCTTTCCACTCCTCCACAAAGGTCTCTCGAAAATCTCGAAAATCTCTTCTTCTCATTGTTGTGTCTTGCACACTACCCAATGCATTCTCTTATAATTCAAAAATGACCTTTCACCTTCCAAGTGTCTTTTCACCTTCCCCATCCATAAATCCAAAGGCCAAGATATAATCTTTCCTTTACATGATCAAGTGACATGATTCATTCCCTCCAAAATAAATCACTTAAAATATTAAAGTACAATTTCACTTTATAACTTAAGTGCACTTTATGAAATAAAGTCACTTGAATATTATAAGGTACACTTTATTAAAAAGTCACTTACATAAAAGAACCACTTTATTACCACTTTATAAAAACCCATTACAAAGTCAAGTGTTTAGTAGTGAAAATATAAGGTTACTTTCACATGCAAGACAAACATGTGGAGTACCTCCCGAGCTATAAAAGATAACACTCCCTCTTAACAAGGGGTGTACTTGCCTCCATCACCATCATCCGGTCCCATCACACTATTTGCAGTAGGATATCCCTTTGAACCTGGAGCCATCCCCAACACCTGCACAGAACTCAAACCAAAATATCTTCTCCTGAAAACTACCCTAAATCCTGAGCTCCTAGGAGAATCCACTCTACCTTGAGCATCGGTTCGATCACACCAATAGAGCCTCCTGTTGGTGCTTAGAAGAGACTCCCTCTCTTATATTGGAATGCAAGATTGGATCCTTGGGACCACCGCAATCTCAGGAACCGCTTGCTCCTCATCTGATGTTGAATCATAACCTGAAGGTTGTCCTCACAAAATGTACAATCTGTCCACCCAATCACCAATCAGCTATGGTTCAACGAGGTCCACTCCCTCCCTGTATATAAATACATGTCCCTCCTTGAACAATGTACAATATCCAACATCCTCTAAGGCTGATACTGAGAGAAAGTTAACCCTCAACCCTGGAACAAAGAGAACTCCATCAAGCTCTAGGAATCCCCCATACTCGAGTCAAAATATAACCCTTCCAACTCCACTTACAACTCGTGCCATACCTCCTTCACTCTCCACTAGCCAGTCAAGACCCGTCTCTGTGATAATAAGGAATACTCACCAGATTCTCGTCATGTGACAAGAGGCTCCACTTTCAACAATCGATTTGTTATTACCCCCAAATCCTCCACTACCAACATTGTATACTAGAGTAACGAAAGAAAAGTCCTTATCAAAATTGGAATAAATTTCCTCCATGGCTTTTGTAGCAGCTTTATCAAGACCATCATGTTCCTTCTTCTTCTTCTTCTTCCTCTCAAGACATTGAGAAGCAATGTGCCCCAACTGGTTACAATAGTAACATTTGAATTTACTCAAGTCCCTCTCGAAATTTCCTTTCTTCTTCTCCTTGCCCTTTGCAGTAAGAGAAACATCTTCATCAAATACATCTATCTTCTGTCCACTGCTCTGAGATTCTTCTTGGATCTCCTTCTAAGTGAAATCATCCCACAATCTGCTCCAATATGGAAGATGCTCACGACCCACCACACACTTCATGAAGACTTCCCATTCCTTGGTGAAGTGTTTCAAGGCTATCCTCACCAACTTTAAATCCAATATGACTTCACCAACTACATCCAACTCATCTTTCACTTGAGCTACCCGAGTAATATAAGAAGACAAATTCTACCCCTTACCCATGTTGGTATCATGCATCTTATCCTTCAAGGCCATCTTCCGATATTCATTCTTCTGCTCGTACAATTTTTTTAAGTGCATCCTACATCTCTTTGGTTGTCTTCTTCTTAGCCAAGTGAGGGATAAGGTGGTCCTTCACCCCATCCAGAATAAGCCTCTAAGATTTGGCATCCTATACCTCATGTAAATCCAAAGCTATAGGGTCTCCTGATGGAACAACAACTATGGTGCTGACAAAGCTTTAAATTTTGTTCTCTCTGAGAATACCTGACATCCTGACTTTACATTTCAAATAGTTGGGAATCCCATCCAATCGATCCTCATACCTGATGCAAACAACCATCTCCCTATCAATTGTTCAATGGAAAACACACAATCAAGTTGTTACACATCAAAATTACTCATTAGAATGATGGCCTAGTGTCGTCATTACCAATGTCGCAAGTGTCGCATTTTGGCTACAAGTGTCGCAAAATCATACTTTCATCTTGCCCATGTCGTGTCTCGAACGAAATTATCACAAAAACTCAAAAGACACCTCAAAATATTGATTTTGAAGAGGAGAAATCATTTGACAAAGAGTACAAGTCTTTTTCCATGGAATCAACCACTAAAAAATCAATTTTGGAAGGCAACGCTCCCCTATACACTGTCAGGGAGTGCCAACACTCTGTGACCTCTTTTGGGGGAGCGTTCCAATGCTCTATGCCCCATTCTGAGGGAGCGCTGGCCTTTTTTGAGCGAATTTTGGATTATTGAGGAAAATCAGGGAAGAATCCCCTCATATCTGGAGTTGGTTGGATTCAGATCTCAGGTCAAGGCTTGATCTTCGGGAAGATCCACAACTAAAGGAGAAGAATCCTCAACTTATCCCAATAATATCTTAAGTGGTTAGGCCTCTCCAAGCCTATATAAGGAGGCCTCTTCATGGTGAAAGGAAGATACATTGAAGGCATCAAACTTATGATCTCATAAGGGAGATTTATCATTGAAGCATAATCATTTTGTGGATTATTTGAAAAAAGTGTTGGACAAGAAGAGTTGGGAGAGGATGTTGCACCTTCATAAAAGGTCTGTAAGTATTCTCTATTGTTATCATTAATATACATATGTTATTGGCCTGTTTCTTTCAAGGTTGTGTTTGTTCTACATGAACTTGTCTCTATTATATAGATTTGGTTTCAAGCTAATCTTAGTAGAATAGGGATTTTTTTTTGTCTTTGTTTGTTTTGTAGGACTTATCGAGGAGCTTGGGGATCAAAGCTCAGCTCAGACTATGTGAGGACGAACATCATTTAAAATGTACTCCTTTCCTCCTCTTCTCTATACTTTAGTTTAACTAGATTTAAAAGGATGTCAATGACCAACGTTAACACTCTTTCTATCTTGGTCTTAGGAGTCTAGAGCCCAAGAGGGGATACACTTGTCCGCAGGGGGATTATCCTGTAACAGAAATTGGTGACTCCACTGGGGATGAGATAGCTTTCAGTTTTGGTTCCTCCCTAGATCTTGTTTTAGCCTTTTCTCATTTTTGAACTTATTCATACTATGTCTCTGATTCTTGGAGGTGTTGATTGAATCTTTACTTCATCCTATACACTTTGAATTTCTAAGTTTTCTTGAGTTTTTGGATTTCTGGGCATTTTTCTAAATTTTGAAGGGCTAGCGCTCCCTTGCCTCTGCTACCAGAGTGCTGACACTCCCTATCAAGCTTCCACAGAGTGTTGCAACACTCTGGTTCCCTTGACACCAAAGCGCTCCTCTTTTTCTATCAGAAATCTTGTAGGGATTTAGACACTGAGTCCTTTTCTTGTTGTTTTCATATGCTCAGAGTTCTTATCACCTAAGTGTATCCTTGTTTGGGTCTCCAACACCTTGATTCCTGAGAATTGATTACCTTTTGTTTGGATTTTTTGACATTTTTTTCCTTACTTTGAGCACTTTTCTCCTTTGAAGACTTCAAATCAAACTACTGTTTTCTTCTCATTCATCTGACTGAATGAAAGCTATGTAAGGGAAATCAGAGATCTATGAACCATTCCATTTGGTCTTTGAGGTCAATTTTCCAGCATTTCTCTTTTGTTTGAGATTTTTGTTTTTTTTTTGAAAATTTGGCTTTCCTTTTTGTTTCTTGTTTAATCACAACGAGCATGTGTTTTTGTTTGTGTGAAGTTTGCTTCTGATTGTCTAAATATCATTGATCTTAAATTTCGATTGACATAGGAAGCCTTACATCAGATTTATTATCATTCATGCATAAACAAAATGATATATTTTTTCTGATTTGTTTTTGGATCTTAGAACAATTCTATGAAAATTTTAGCATTAGATTGGATTTGATTGAGAAACAATTGCATGAGGATACTGCATCTTAGTGTTTGAAAGTGAAAAGAACATTTTTCTCCTTCCCTTAAATAGACATCCATTGAAAGAAAAGATTGTTTATCATATCTTATGCATTTTTTTGGAATTGAGTCATTATACCATCAAGATTCACTTTCATACACCCCTGAGTAAAGAACAACTGCAAAATTAACGCTAATTAAATTTGATCTAGAAAATTTTGTTTTTAGAATCTTCCACCAACATTAGACTAGGATTAGCACTTTGGATTAGGCTATGAGTACAACTCCCCAAAGTATTAAAAAAAACATTAGCATCTTGCGATAGGGATAGGAAATCCAATTGTTGTATAGGCTTTCTTGGATCCCCCTCTCACACAGGGGTTACACACAAGGTCACATTCAAGAGAGTTACGGAGATTATCCCTCCGTGGTTCAACTGTTCGTAGTAGTCAGATCGTATTTTTGGGGTTCTTCCTTAGGCTCAACTATTTTCATTTGGTCTCGGTGCTTTGTGAATTCTGAATTCGTTCGGGGTCCTCTGGAGTTCTACCAGTCCATTTTTCCTCAGTTCTCTCGAAGAATTTCAAACTTGTTATCCTACCCATATGTTCGGACTAGATTGTCGAAAGTACCCACCCAGGGGATGACTGCGAGTTGGTGTCCTTAGTAGCCATAATATTTAGGTTTTTTTACACAAGGTGACATTGAAGGGAAGTCTCACTGTACCTAGAATAAACGTTGGTCAAACTCATTTGGGATCCTTGGAGGGAAAATCCACAATTACTGCATGGAATCTTGCACCAAGGCGTAAGTCCGTTAAGTAGGTCTCCATCATAACTGTTCCACCTGCTAATATCCTAGCCCCTTCTTGACTTGATCACGTGACATTGGATTTCATCACCAACTAGTACGGTCATCGAGAGAAGGTTTTGTTTGCTTGGTTTGATTCCTAGATTTTTAGTGTGTGTTATTTATTTTTGTTAGTTAGCCATATATTTTTTGCGTAAAGTATTTGGTTCAGGAAATATTGAACCTCCACGCTGTTCACATAGAATGTAAGGGTTACTCCCAGAAGATTCGGAGGGTTATCAAAATTTTCCCACTGATCCACTGGAGGGCTCTCCTCAACAAAGTGAGGTCCAAGACACCACCACTTCACAAATGGAAAGGACTGACTCTTTAGAAAATTTATGAATTTCTGATTGTCTAGAGTCTTTCTGACTTCCTCACGGTTACGAGAGACATATTATTCGACTAGAGTCATCTAGAGAACTTGTTGTTGACACTTATGGAATACCAACCAGACCACTCATAGGCCCTGAAAACAAGAATCTTTTTGGAATACTGACATATTTAGAAACCCACCTCTCATGGTAGGGGATCTTTTCGGCTCAGGGGCGGGTGATGATATACCTGTCATATCCCAATTACCTGAAACGTCTGCTACATACACAGTCCCTTAGATAACTTTTCTGCTACACCTAGTAGTTCCACCGTCATGTTAGACACACAGTTAGTTGGTCCTTGATCAACCATTTCTCTTCAGATGGCCCATTCCACTATGGTCCCGCATGTTTCTACAATCCCCACCGGAAATGTGCGACCATCCCAAGTTCCGATTGGAACACCACTTAGACCAAATCCATCTATTCCACTTGGGTACAGATATTTGAATCATTCCATTACCAACACTACCCAGGTTACACCCGGAGGTTATATCCCTACACCTTTGTTTTGAGGAACTGGTATTGGTGGCTCTAGTTCGGTTGGAGTCTCTGGTCATTCATTTTATGGTTTCCAGATCCCTCTGGGCACTCAAACTCACACTGGGGGTAATACTCCATTTGGGATTCAAACTCAAATGGGGACACAATCTCATCTTGGGGGGAAATCCCATACTAGAGTCCCTAACCCGTTGTATGGACATAATGTGACACCAAATCCTTGGCACATTCCTTTTCTGGGAAATCCACTATTCCCTGGGGGGAAACATCCTCAAGGACAAAAACAACCTTATCCTCCTTATGGAAAAAATGTCTATCCACCTTATGGGAAAACCTATCAACTGACTTATAATCCTCAGAACCCATCAGTTTATCCTCCCTATGCACATATTTCTCAACCATCATCGAATCCTGGTTATACTGGTCAACAACAACTGAATGTAGGAGGACCTACTAGATATAATTATCCACCTAACCCAGTTTACAGTCCTACTGGTGTCCCTATGCCACACTAGTATCATCATCATGTTAACCGACAACTTCCATTTCTCGCGACTCTAGATCTCCCAGACTTGTCTTGGTTAACCAATGATCCTATATTGCATTATCCTTTTTGGCTAGTCATCATTGCTAAATTACCTTCCAATATTCCAAAATTTGACGGTAAAGCTAGAGAAGACCCGAATAATCATGTGATGAATTTCCATTTATAGTGTTCATCAAACTCCTTAATGGACGATTCTATCTGTTTACATATTTTTCAGCGAACACTTACGGGATCAACAACCAAGTGGTATATAAAACTTCCACATGGTTATTTCCAAGATTTCAACTCCCTTGCCATGTCCTTTCTCACACACTTTCAACTACCCATTTTATATGAGACGGGTATCGAACTCTTGACCTCCCTTCGTCAGACAAACTCTTTGCATATCTCTGATCATATTCATGAGTGGAGATGACGATGAAGGTTGATCAAAGAAGTCATTCCTGACCAGCTATTGGCGGAATGGTTTACTAAATCACTGTTACCCTAGATTGTTCGTGATGTCACCATGGGTGGTGTAGTCACTGAGGAGGAGGCCATTGCTTGAGCTCGGTACTTAGATTTGGTTTATTCCCAAT
The DNA here is from genome assembly GCA_010110895.2 of Picea sitchensis. Lineage (NCBI taxonomy): Eukaryota > Viridiplantae > Streptophyta > Pinopsida > Pinales > Pinaceae > Picea > Picea sitchensis. Next base: position 1,141 of record SNQJ01S0003670.1, on the reverse strand, counting down.
ATGATACTTTGTATGAGTTGATCCCAAATGCTACCCGTGCAAATAACGATCCATCTAAAACGTCATCCACGTCACATGCAGATGGAGTTATCGGCTCCGTCAAAATCCAATATCCTTCCCAGTCGACTGGAATGGAAAATCGATCTGCTCCAAAATCTACTACCAGTTCAACCACACTCTCCTCTACCTCCCCCAAAACTCAAATATTTGAGGGGAATGCAGTTAAATCTTCCCCTTCACAACAATTCGAAGGTAAGAAAAAGACAAAAAATAAACCAAAGAAGAATAATAACAATGAACAACCTAAAAATCAAACTCTGACGTCTGCTACCGAAAAGAAACCATAGTGGAAGCCAAAATTCCCATGTCTTATTTGTGGTTACAATCACTACACTCGAGACTATCCACATCGTGATGAAGTGGCCAAAATGTTTAAGGGGAATTCCCAACCCATCGTGCTTACTCAGCCTTTTCCTCAGAAACAATCTATGGTTTCTCAAACCCCCTCTCCAGGGGGAAGTTCCAGCCACCCTTCTCATGATGAAGCCTCGACAAGTGCCCATATTTATCTATTTAACGAGATTGATTTAACCACCCTCTCTACGACCTACGGCACGCCAGTTAAACCTGACAAAGGAAAGGTCACTAACGGTACTTTACCGGATCCATCACCATCCTCTGTTAGTCCTCCATATGTTAGTCCTCCAAAATGGATCACTTCAGATTGAGAAACCCATGTTCGACTCTATATTACACCCTCCTAAGAGTGCTAACAACAAATATACCTATAATCCTAGTTCACGTGCCACTCATAAATACAACATTGTTGAAGATTTCGCTCAAGCACCGTGTGTTATGTCTGTGTTAGAAGCTCTACAACACTTCCCAAGTCAATGTAGAACGCTCTTTTATGTTGTTGGTGTTATAACCCTAATTTGCACCAAATATGTTTACCTGGCATCAGGCCATCTCATATTCCTTCTTTTCCAAAACACTACTGTTTGCACTCTTTTCGTCGCTGTGTGAGCAAAAAGTGAGTGCTTACATGCCTAGTTGGGCTCTGCTAGTCATGACAGCTGTATGGTAAAAGGTTAGAAAGAAAACAACAAAGCTATTAACAATAATTAAACAAAAACTAAAT
>SNQJ01S0003669.1:340306-373400 GCA_010110895.2 Picea sitchensis | reverse complement strand
CTTTTGTGTTGTATTGTAATTTGTAAAGTAAGCATTAAGGGAGGGTGTTAGAATAAAGCTTACTTTAGTAAGAGATAACTATTACTGTTGTAACTGTGAGTTTCTAGGTTTACTATATTTAGCTAATCAGATCCACTTAAGTCAGTAATCTGCATGCTATATATGTAACCTCCATTTGTTTGTTAAGCAATGAAAAACATATTGTGTTGTGTGAATTAATTCTTCCAATTTTAATTAGAGACAAATTTTGTTCTTCAACAAAGTGAAGAAAAAATCTATGATGTAACAGAGCAAAGTGATGAAATTGTCTTGTGCATGAAGTAGCTTTGTATGTTTCTTAACTACGTAGTTAGTTGGTTGGCTAGTTTCTAGCTTTTACTTTCAACACCAAAAACTGGACAACGACAAAGAAGAAACCTCTAGGTGGATTGACAAGGAACCTCCTACAACTATAGCTAGAGAAATATGTGCAAGGGATGGGAAGTTTCATGGCTTTTAGTTGGATTCCTTCATTCCCCAAGCTTTTTCCTTTATCCCTGTCGTTGGATTCCTTTATGCCCAACTTATTTCTTCACTGATAGCAATGCCTATCCTACCTTAATGTCTGCTACAGGTTTAATGTCTGCTAAGGTTTTGAGGTGGTTGCAAAAGTGCCCAGAGCTTTTTCCTCTTCATGCTGAGCTTGTTTCTTCACCGATAGAAATGGATACTCTACCTTAATGTCTGCTAACGTCTGGAGGTGGTTGCAAAAGCACCGAAGAAGAATCTTACAAAGATGGAGGTTGTTGCAAAAGCACCAAAGAAGAAACTTACAAAAATGGTGCAAGGATGGTGGGAAGAAGGACCTTGCAAGGACACTAGAGGTGGTTGCAAAGGCACCGAAGAAGGAGCTTACAAAGATGGAGGTGTGTGCAAAAGCACCGAAGAAGAAGCTTACAAAGATGGTGGGAAGTGGGAAGAAGTAGAACCTTGCAAGGACACTAGAAGAAGCAGAAAAACAAGAAGATCTCTTACCAAGATGGTGCAAGGATGGTGGGAAGCGAAAAGAAGTAGGACCTTGCAAGGACACTAGAAGAAGCAGAAAAGCAAGAAGATTGTGGGACATTTGTGAGAAGTGTAGGAAGTTCTTGCATGGTTGGAAGGTGGCAATTTACATTTACAGTGCAAGGACATACACATAGTGAGAGGCTCGACTTCAGTGACCAAGGGGTCAAAGTCATCGAAAGTGTAGTGAGCAATCAATACTGCAATCAATTATGGATGTATGTGGATTTTTTAGGGTTTTTAAAAATTTTATATTTAAAAAATATTTTTTAATTCTGATAAAGCACAAAAATATTTGATGTATAAAAGGGTAATTAAGTCCCATCAGATATGAACCAATAGAAAAATCTAAAATGAAAAATGAAAAAAAATAATTTAATTATTTAAATAAATAATATTTATGATAAAATTTAATATAATTATTTAAATAAATAATATTAATAGTAAAATTTAATAAAACTTTAAATATTTTGAAAAAAATGAGTGAATTAATATGCAGTCAAACGTGTTGACCACGAGGTGAAAAAACTATAGTCCCTCAGCAGGCAGGCACTAATAAAGCATGAAAAATAAACTTGCACATTAAAATACAACGCTGATACAAGTCTTAGAAAATGAAGAACATTTAACTATCAAATTTAAACATACATTCATGTAAAAGTGGTTGTCAAATGTGAAAATAAGCACACGATCCATTGGCATGACCCTCCTTAGAGTGTATGCCCAACCGATGGCCAACCACTGATAGCAATACCATACAACGTAAGTAAAATGCAATCTATCGAGCAACCGAATATAGATGTAATTCGAGACACTATGCGGGTTAGCTCAACACTTTGTAGCAAAGTACTTTTGGGTTTTTTAATTTTATATTTATATATATATATGACGTAGATGACACGATAGCCACAACCATTTTCAAAATGTTCAAAATGTCGGGATTAATGATGCTTTGAAGTTTAAGCTATGTGCTTTTTAATTTGGTCTTTCATATTATTAATTTTCTTTAAAATTTGATCAAAAAATTTAGAAGAATAGTTGAAAATTTAGAGGAATAATTGACTTGTATATTTTAATGGTTGACATTGTACCATTGTAATGTACCAACGGTTTTTTTTAAAGGAGTTGAATCATTTAAAACTGCCATCTAAGTAATAAAAAATTATCATTAAAATTGTCATTTAAGTAATAAAAAATTATCATTTTACCAAAATTAATCAATTTAAATATTTAAAACTGTAATTTAAGTAATAAAAAATTGTCATTAAAACTGTAATTTAAGTAATAAAAAACTATCATTTCACCAACACACTTATATTTAGTGATGATTAACAAAAAAACATAAAAATTTAGTCATGATTACCAAAAAAACATAAGACTGGTATTCTTCACATGATTATCAAATAAATAAAAAAATAAAACAATTTTTGCCTAATGATTAAGAATCAATTCATTGCTTCTAACAATGATCTTAAAATTAAATTATTATTATTATCAAATTATTATTATCTCATGTGTGAATAGACCTAATAGTTAAGAATCAATTTATTGTCTCTCTTAACCATTATTATTATTATAGGATACATCTTGATACCAGGATTTCAAAAACACTGAATAAACTTAACATTGATCTTAAAATTAAATTATTATTATTATCAAATTATTATTATTCAATGTGTAATTGGACCTAATGATTAAGAATCAATTTATTGTTTGGCTTAACCAATATTATTATTATCTAAAACACCTTGATACAGAATTTCAAAAACTGAAAATAAGCAATAATACAAAAATTTCAAAAACTAGGAATAAACAATTATATTTTTGGCAAACAAAATCTGCCATTAAACAAAAATAAGTAATTTGTACCAAAAACTAACATTATAATTTGTATATTCATTATTTATGTTTCTACCAAACCATTTGTACATTATTTATGGTTCTACCAAAAACCAAACTAATATCTTCTAAGTTGCAATATCAAAAGTGACCTCCTGCAAGACCTTTCTATTAGTACCCACATTTTGTCTTATTTTTTTTGTTTTTTGGGATGTTTCTACCAAAATCAAACTAGTTTAGTACTCACATTTTTTCTTATTTATTTCCTTTTTTTGGGGGGATATTTAGGAATCCAAATATATTCTCAATTGCAAGATCGAAAGTGACCTCCTGTAAGACCTTTCTATTAGTACCCACATTTTGTCTTATTTATTTCCTTTCCTTTTGCGGTGGTAATGTTGAGAATCTGGTGGTGGTAATGTTAGAATCTGGTCCCCCAGGAATGTCCTGGTGATGTTGAGAATCTGATCCCCAGGAATATTCCTTTTGGGGTAGGCTATTTTGCGCCCGATCTCTCTTTCTCTTATTCTTGATTGTACATTTTCGCTTTCAATTTGGTCCCCAGTACCACGTTGACGATAACGGCTATCCTGAAATTAGTAAGACGAGTTAGGAACGAATCAGAAAAAGAATACAGAATATGAAGAATTTGTTCATTGTCTCGACTTTAGGCGGAGCTTGTTCATGCAGATTCGAGTATGTGACGGCAGCTTCATCTTTACTTTCACGGTAATGCTTTACTGCCACCATTTCCTGTTCTGTAGTCGTTGTTTCTAATTAATTGGAGATTAGTATATCAAACAAAAAACATCTCAAATTTTGATCATCTAGTATCAAACGGATTAAATAAATAAATATGTATAAAGTTATTGATTGCATTTAAAAAGCTGAGATTTATATATCTTAACGTGATCATGTGGATCCGTAAAACCTGTGGCCAAATTATAACATGTATAATTATATAATTATGTATCAATAAAAAAAAATATCAAATATTAAACATAAATAAGGGAATTATAATTAACTAAAAACTTAAGTCTGCCACAAAAATCTTGAAAGTATATCTATAAAAACTAAAGACATAACTATAACATATAAGTATAAATGCTGTCAACTTATGAGATATATATATATATATATATATATATATATATATAATTTTATCTTAACTTCTAATGTGATAAACACTTCAAAAGGTTGCATCTCAGTTTGTTTTGATCTTTCAATGTTTAAAATCGAAAGTTACCGCTGAATCTATATTCGTATGCTAATCGTGTTCCCAATAGTGATGAAAAGCCCTTACTTTTAGTACTAACGGTCATAAGAAAAGCCCTTACTTTTGGTAGTAACGGTCATAAAACTCTTAGAGCGGCCGAACGACATTGCCATTTGAAAGAGTGCAACACTAACAAGCAACGCCGAGGCGAGAATTGCAGCGCATCTAAGCTGGTTCGCCATGATACCGGGATAGATAGCCAAGGGAGAGAGTCAAATTAATTGGCGAAATAGCGCTGTATCATGAATGTCCCTGTCAAATTTGCGTCAGTCGATGAGCGATGGAATATAGCCGAGGGAGAGAGTCAATTTAAGAGGCGATATAATGCTGTACTATCGATGTCCCTGTCAAATTTGCATCAGTCTATTAGCCATGGCGTATCCATTCAAATCTGGCATGAAATTTCGATGTCTGCTCCATGGGGTCAAAATCCTATGTAAATACCAAGAGAGTCCAATAGCGTTTTAGCTTAATAGAGTTAGTATTTCCTTCCACCCTTTCGTCATTAATAATATGAGATACCCTCCCTTGCATAGCACTAATGGATTTCAGCCACTAATGCATGTTCACTCGTCTTAGAGGCTCAATTTACGTGTCCTCGAACATTAAGGGTGTTGGTTCTAAATTATCCAATACAAGTCCAACATCTAATTTTTATATATTTTGAACTTAAATTGGATTAATAAACATGTAGAGTGTCCAATACAAGTCCATTCCTATGTGTTAAAGTTAACTTGCATAGATTAAGATTTCCTTATGTGTTAAAGTGAACTTGCATAAATTATCATTTCCTTTCTAATTTGTTTTACATAGAAAACTATAAACGTTATAATATGCTTTACATGCAAAACAATAAATTGTCCAATAGAAGCCCAGAATTAAGTTTTAAATATTAAGGTTGGTTAAGTTTTAAATATTAAGGTTTGCTACTTTTGCCACTAGACCATTTAGCTTTATATATTAAGGTTTCCTCTCTCACTTTTGCGACGATTTCCAAAATGCGTATATATCATTAAATTAATTTTGGTAAGGTCATGTAAGCATTAGCTTTTGTTTAATGCGAATATATATATATATATATATGTGTGTTCTGGAATGTTAGTCGCCCACTTGAAAGTTATACGAGATGGAGGATATCCACAGAAAATCGAAAATCCGTTTGTTCGCTAGAAGATCGATGGAATTAAGGTTTCTTTTAATACGTTCATTGTAACCCAGGATGTGAATCGTAATTGGAGTCCATAGTCTTTAACAACTTAACTTGTTAATGTGAGTATGTTTATTTTTCAAATTCCGCATACCAATTGAATTCTTTGGTTTGTTTATGTTTAAATAAATTCGAAAGATAAGTATTGTGTAGTATTTCAATAAAACTATTTGATTTCATAATATATAGATATTATTATAAGAAGAAATGGTTTCGGTTTGAGTAGTACATCTTGTTGTATTTACATATCCATTAATATATAGATATTATTATAAGAAGAAATGGTTTCGGTTTGAGTAGTACATCTTGTTGTATTTACATATCCATTGTCAAAGTCATGGATGTGGATAGGTGTCGAATGATATGTTCATACAAGGCGGTTGACTTGTCAATACTTAAGCAAACCTACTTATACTTGGATAAAAAAGTTTACTTTGATCTATTCAACACAAAGAATATGAAACAAGTCTACTTATACTTGGATAAAAAAGTTAACTTTCATCTATTCAACACAAAGTTATTGATGCAGGAGCATCAAAGTCATTCTAGGGATGTTAGGGTGAAGATGGTTATGGAAACAAATTGATTGTTGTGGAATGTGATAGGCTATGGAATAGAGTGTTGTGGAATGGATGTGTGCTACAAGATGGACACTTTGTGGAAAAGTGGACACATTTATTTAGCGTTGATGTGTTGTTGTAGAATGAATAAAGAAGTGCATGAGAGGAGATGTGGAATCAAGCGGATATTAGCCACGTGTTTCATGAAGGCAACTCCGGAGAAGGTGAATAGTTACAGAAGAAGAGGTCATGTTAAAGAGGAGCATGTTATTGGGTGGAAGTTGAAGCTATAGAAGCTAAATCATTGCACGAGAGAAATTGTTGGAACCATAAGGACACAAAGATCTGATGGAATGTTGAAGGTGAACGGTTTATGAATGTGAATAAACACAACATCGAGAAGGCTTAGAGATAGCTTGCAAGAAGGATAAATATCTCATCAAGAATTGTAGAGGTTTCCATGGCCTCTCACTCAACAACCCAATGAAATTTGTAATATCATATGTGGCCATGGAGCCATTGTATTTTATTCTATATGAAAATGAATAATTATTCTATGAATAAATATTTTGATCTTACATTGTTCATGCAAGGGTTGGAAAAGGAGAGCCTGGAGGAGTTGCTTCATCTTCAAACTCAAATTGTAAGTATCTTCTTTGGGTTCTCATACTTGGCCTATTTCCTTCAAGTATGTGTATTTTTGCATCTTCGAGAAGGCTTAGATATAGCTTCCAAGAAGGATAAATATCTCATCAAGAATTGTAGAGGTTTCCATGGCCTCTCACTCAACAACCCAATGAAATTTGTAATATCATATGTGGCCATGAGCCATTGTATTTTATTCCCATGAAAACAATAAATGGCTCCCCATGAATAAATATTCACATTGTCACATGCAAGGGTTGGAAAGGAGAGCCCTGAGGAAAGTGCTTCATCTCTCAAACTCCTAAATTCAAAGCATTCCTCTTTGGGTTCATACCTGGCCTATTTCCTTCAAGATTGTATGCAGCATATACTTGTCTATTGTTGTTCAATATTCATAGGTATATCTATTTGGTTAATTATATAGAATAGAAGAAAGGTATATTTGTTTTTCTTTGCAAGATCCATTCTTTGCGGGTTATGATCTGCCTTAAGGAGCTTAGAAATCAAGCCTGAGGATCGAAGCACAAAGGACAATCGTCGGAATAAGGTATGCCACACTTTTCTTCTTCTCGTTCGATTAGCTGAGTTAGATCTAAAAGGAACATAGAAACCACTTGTACTTTTATGTCTTGGTAATAGGGGTCTAGGAATCCAAGAGAGATTTCACTTGTCCGTAGGGGAAATGTTTTGTAACACATAACATTGGGTTAAAGGTGGATCCCAAACAAGGGTTTTATGAACCTTCCTTAAGCATAGTTACATTATCTTCTAATCCAAGCTTATGAAAGGGTTGACCAACCTTCCTCAAGTAAATAATTCTAGTCGAGAGGTGGCCCAAGGAAGGTTCAATTGATTCTTCTTCCATATTGCAGGTTTTTCCTCAAATTAGAATTAACATACTTAATATATATTAGCCTAGGGGAGGGTCAGTACATCTTTTTTTAAGCTCTTGGGTTTCTTGTCAATGTAAACTTGCTAAAGGAGGAGTTTGAATAATGGTTAGACAAGCAAACAATGTGATTATTTGGATGATTAGATTTTTGAAAGCTATATTTAATAGTATAATTTCAAGAGGTATATGGGTACATGTCAACCCTACCTCTAGATTATCACTCTCAATGAGGGGAACCCAAGGAATGTTCGAGCATGAAGTATGGTCGATTAATTTTTCCTTGATATTTTTGTTGTTGTTGAGGTATCATTACCGTTTCTTTTGATCCTTTATTATAGGTGACATATTGTATGTAGGGTATCATAATATTAATCCCAATTTACATGTTAAAAACCATGAAATTTTCATTCAATAATTTGTTGTCTAGCACTCCGTAGGATATAGATAGTCTTAATGACTTATGAAAATGGTTGTATCTCTAGTACAATAATAACTCTGTCTAAAACTAATGGGGTTTTGGAGATCCATGTTCCTAGTAGTTCTTTAATGCCTTGATAAATGGCATTTAAGACAATACTTGTGTTGGACAATTTGAGAAATTTGGTAACTAGTGTTAAGGATAATTAGTAAAATAGAAAAATACAGGTTTTTCTTATCAACTAAATAAAAAAATTGTAAGTAATGTTTGTTATGGAAAGCACTACTCAAGCTTACATACACAATTAGAAGTCTCGGTACCATCAACACATAAACTTATACAATTCTGGGGGCTAAGACACTTTAATCAACGTGAAATAGACACAAATATTTCTAAAATGTTTATACATCAAATTCTAATTTTCAAAATTTTATGATTGTAGCAATAAGTAAATATTAATTCCATCTTCACTAGTGACTAAATAAATTCACATCAAGTTTTTTAAATGGAAGGGAATTTTTTTTAAGGTATGGTATATTTGGTAAATGGTAATGACTAGTAAAGGACTTGAAAGAATTTCCAAAATATTTATTTTAATACAAACGTTTTTCACATGTTAAGAATGCTTTTTCATTGCCTAAATATTTTAGGAGAGTGTCACATAGACACATAAAATTAAATTATTAGAAGTAATTTAAAAAAAAAAAAATTAAAATCTAGTTTTCTAAAAAATAAAAAATTAAATAATTTATCTCATACTTTTCATTTTTTAAACTAATCATTGCTCACAAATTAATGCCTATTATGTATACTATTTATATTGTTAGCTCTATAACGTCTTTATGTTGAAGTTAAAGTTAAGATGTAGAAATTAATTGAATATATTTAGTACATGTAATAATTTTCATTTAATAGGTGTAAAGAATTTTATTAATATGTATAACGTTTTTATGTTGAAGTTAAGATGTAGAAATTAGTTGAATATATTTAGTACATGTAATAATTTTCATTTAATAAGTGTAAAGAATTTTATTAATATAAAATACACATCTAAAGAATTTTATTAATATAGAATACACATCCAATTTGGAAATTATAAGCTTGATAATAACATTGGTAATCTTTATATAAAAAAGTATTAAATCCTAGAGACAATTCAGCATTAATATTTAACCATCTTTAATAAATATTACCTCCTAATCTTATATTTCCTTTTGCAAAAGGTATGAATTGGATTGGATTTGAAGGAAACATAATTATGTTTATGTTTACTTTTGCAAAAAAGAAACATAATTTGAAGTAAAGGGTATGGATTAGATTTTAATAACCGTGGAGTTACGGATAAAAAATGATTCTCATTGTTCGACGGGATTGGGCATTACTGAAAATATTCACATTTTCCAGCATATCATTAAATCTTCTACAATCTTCCATCATGGGTGGGTTGGACGCACATGGGCTGGATGCACAATAGTTAAAGTTTATTTGAGTGAGTGGAGTTACGGATAAATATTGGTTTTCATTGTTCGACGGGACTGGGCATCACTGAAAATCTTCACATTTTCCAGCACATCATTAAATCTTCTACAATCTTCAATCATGGGTGGGCTGGACGCACATGGGCTGGATGCACAATTAAAAGTTTTTGGTACCATCAACACTTAAACTTATACAATTCTAGGGGCTAAAACACTTAAATCAATGTGAAATAGACACAAATAATTCTAAAATGTTTATACATCAAATTTTAATTTTCAAAGAGTTATGATTGTAGCGGAGGCTAAGACATTTTAATCAATGTGAAATAGACACAAATATTTCTAAAATGTTTATACATCAAATTCTAATTTTCAAAAGGTTATGATTGTAGTGGGGGCTAAGACACTTTAATCAATGTGAAATAGACACAAATATTTCTAAAATGTTTATACATCAAATTCTAATTTTCAAAAGGTTATGATTGTATTTATATGTAGATATTAATTCCATCTTCACTAATGACTAAAGAAGTTCACATCATGTTGCTTAAATGGAATTCTAATTTTCAAAAGGTTATGATTATATTTATATGTAAATATTAATTTCATCTTCACTAAAAAAGTTCACATCATGTTGCTTAAATGGAAGGGAATTTTTTTAAGGTATGGTATATTTGGTAAATGGTAATGACTCGTAAAAGACGAAAGAATTTCCAAAATATTTATTTTAATACAAACATTTCTCAATGTTACATGTCAAGAATGTTTTTTCATTGCCTAAATATTTTAGGAGAGTGTCACATTGACACATAAAATTGAATTATTAGAAGTAAATTTTAAAAAATAATTTAAAATCCATTTTTCTAAAAAATAAAAATTAATACTTTTCATTTTTTTAAATTAAACTAGTCATTGATCACAAAGCCTATTTTGTATACTATTTGCATTGTTAGCCACTACATGTCTATAACATCTTTATGTTGAAGTCAAGATGTAGAAATTAGTTGAATATATTTAGTATATGGAATAATTTCATTTATATGTGTAAAGAATTTTATTAATATAAAATGCACATTTAATTTGGAAATTATGAGCTTGATAATAAAATTGGTAATCTTTGTAGAAGAAGGTACTAAATCCTAGAGACAATTGAGCATTAATATTTAACCATCTATAATAAATATTACCTCCTAATCTTAATCCAAATTCTGGACATGATCGAGTATTAAGATTTGAACATCTATAATTGATAATATTATATTATAATCACTTGTTGCTTCAACATTATAAACTTCTTTATTATGATGTGATATAGATGATCATTTAATTGATCTAGGCACTTCTATCCCATATTAATCAATATGTCATGTGAATAGGCTAAGTGAAAATTATTGATATGACATATTAGTTACTTCAATCTTGTCTTTGTAACTTGTACCAGTAGTTAGATTTCTAGGCTACATTAACCAAGATGGCACGTGAATAAGCCAAGTGAACAACATTGATGTGACTTCTTGGTTCCTTCAAACGTGTTGTAATGGTTAAGAACATTTGTTTCCTCCTATGAGGTCACAAATTCAAATCTAGAGGGGGGTAGGGTATGTATTCCTCCATAGACTTTACCAGTCAAATCGTTGGGCGGAGGGGATCCCTTGTCCCACAAACAAGGGGGTCTCATACACCAATTTGGTGTCTAGCTTGGCCGTGACCTTAAAAATAGATTATTAATACAGCGTGAGTGGACCTAATGGTTAAGAATATGTGTTTCCTCTTAAGAGATCACAATTTCAAATCCAAAGGGGGTAGGGTATGTATACCTCCTTGTACCAATAATTATATATCCACTATAATAACAACTCTGGTCATTAACAACTCTTGCCAAAATTATTGTAGTTTTGGAGACTTCTATTTCTAATGGCTCTGTCTCTTTGATCCTTTAAAATATTGCATTCAACATAACACTTGTATTGAAAAGAATGAGAAATATGATAGCCAGTCTTAAGGGTAATTTAAAATATTGCATTCAATATAACACTTGCATTGAATAGATTGAGAAATATGATAGTCTTAAGGATAATTTGTGTCATGCTATGTTGCAAAAAAGGAAACATAATTTGAAGTAAAAGGTATGGATTAAATTTTAATAACCAATCCTCCATGGGCTTTAGTTAAAGTTTATTCGAGTGAGTGGAGTTACGGATAAAAATTGATTCTCATTGTTCGACGGGACTGGGCATTACTGAAAATCTTTCCAGCGCATCATTAAATCTTCTACAATCTTTAATCACGGAATCACGGGTGCGCTGGACGCACATAACGTGTCGGACAGCTTTCAAAGGAATGTGGTATTCAAAGAAGAATAAAATAATTCAGGTCGGTGGTCCTTATATTATTGTGGGACGCTTGTGAGAGCTAATTCCAACCACTCGTTCTAAGCCATTCAGTTCAATTATTATAAGTATTTATGCTTTTATTGAATTCAAGTATTATACGGCACTTGCTTTAGTAAAAGTAAAAGTTAATTTAAGTGAGTGGAGTTACGGATAAAAATGATTCTTGCTGTCAGACCGGACTTGGTTTTACCAAATTGTAGCATGGAAATTATAACCTTTCAATCTTTTTTAAAGTGTGATGTAGCATGGAATAACCTTTTTTAAAGTGTGATGGAGCTGTGATAGAATGATTAGCCTATCTTTTTTAAAGTGTGATGTAACATGGAATAACCTTTTTAAAAGTGTGATGTGGCTGTGATGGAATGATTAGCCTCTTGTTCTAGCTCGGAGGAAGCGTGGAATAACCTCTCATTCTTATTCTTACCCGTCGTTGCCATGAAATCACAGAGCACACTAATCTTCTGCAATAATTATCTTAAGCTTATATAAACTTGTGACATTGAGCGGAGAGCAGACAAGATAGGTAGATTCGAGGAGTGAAATCTCAGACGCTTCGTCGGTGGGTGTTTGCGTAAATAGCCGGTGCTACTACGCTGAACAAAGCAAGAGTGGTACGAGAGTCAAAGGAAACATGGCAGAAGCAGCTGTTGTTAGCGCCCTTATAGACACATTCACTCCTATGGTCGCAGACAAACTCTCCCGAGAGGTATCGCTGATTCTTAATTTCAGAAAAGATTTTGAATTCTTTCGTGAAGAGCTTCTTTTCATTAAATGTTTTTTAACGGACGCCGGAGAGAAAAGGAACTCCAGTTTAGTGTCCAATTGGCTTGACAGTATTGAGGATTTTGTGGCCGATGCTGAGTACCTAATGGAGCAATGTGGGCCTGTTGATAAATTCCTTGCCAAACTGAAATTCCGGTTAAAGATGGGCCACAAGATCAGGGAATTAAAGGAGCGACTCAAGCAGATCCGAGGGAAAGCTAAAGACCTCAAATTGCTTAAGGCTGTTCTCGATGTGAATGMTCATGGTCAGGCAAGGGATGCAGATGGTTTTAACGAAAGGAGGGARAGATCCTATGCTCTTCCTCAAGAACCACAAATTGTGGGCATGGACRRCGAWATTAAAGYGATTACTRAATGGATATTGAAGGAAGASARCCCTCCRGTCATTGCCGTTGTGGGCATGGGAGGGCARGGCAAAACCCTTCTSCTCSAGYGYGTTTTCAACAGCGAAGAGATACGTCAACATTTCGACCATYGGGTTTGGTTGGCGATCTCTCAAAAATTCGKTGTTATGGAGTTGCTCCGCCAGGTTCTCAGGGAATTGGACCCAAATCTTAAGTCGAAGGACCTAAACAAGAGGGAGCTTATAATCAAGATTCAGAAAAATTTAGAAGGAAAACGCTGTCTATTTGCTGTTGATGACGTGTGGGACATACATGCCTGGGAGGACATTGGCCTGCCATCCAGAATCCAAGATAAGGTTGTGGTGACAACCCGTCAGGACAACATTGCAAAGGCTTTGGGAGCTGGAGATCATATTCTCCCCAAAAAGAGTTTATCAGAAGAAAACAGTTGGCAGTTGTTCTGCCTCCATGCCTTCCCAGATGGTGCACATCATTGTCCAGAGGCGCTGGACAAGATAGCCCGAGAAATTGTAAAGAAATGTGGCGGACTGCCACTTGCCATCAAAACAATAGGAGCTCATTTGGCAAGATTGGTAAGGAGGCTTCCTAATGATTGGCAATGGACCCTTGATCGTCTAAATGAAGTAGATGGCATGAGGGACAGAGTTATCCCTTCTTTGAAGTTAAGTTTCCAGGCTTTGCCTCCTCATCTAAAGCCTTGTTTTCTTTACTGCTCTGTTTTTCCTAAGAATACTGAAATAGAGTCCCAATATTTAGTGTATGCATGGATTGCTCAGGGATTTGTTTCTGCTGAGGGATTACAAGATTCCTACAGTGTAGGGCGATCCTACATGGAGGATCTTATTGATCGATGCCTGATCGAAGTTTCAGAGGTTCGTGGGAATGGACGAGTACAGAGTTGCAAAATGCACGACTTACTTCATGATTTAGCTGTTTCTGAGCAAACTAAATGTTTGCTCAAACCCGGAGGACAATTGGAAAGGATACCAGCGGAAGAGTGCCAAGGATTGCGTAGAATTTCATTGATGAAAAATGAGATATCTACAATCCAGAACGGCATCCGGTGTCCAGGGCTCCGTAGTCTATTGCTATCTCATAACCGTCTTAAATCAATCTCTTCCAGCTTTTTTGACAATATGAGATATCTGTGTGTGTTAGATTTAAGTGAGACTTCCATCACATCATTGCCCGACTCTCTCGGGAATTTGAGGCTCTTAAAGTACTTGAATTTATGTGGGACATGGATTAAGGAACTTCCCGAGTCCTTGAGTGGTCTCCGGCACCTCCAGTTTCTGGATGTTAGTAGCACCTATGTAAAAAGGCTGCATTCAGGGATAGATAAGCACAAATATGTGCTACATTTGAATTTTGAAGATTGTATTCAGTTAGAATATTGCCCTGTAGGAATATCGAAGCTCATCTATCTACAGACGTTGAAAGGTGTTAGAATCACTGTTGGAAATGCAGCGAGTGCCAATGCCTTGCAACTGAGGGATCTCAAAGGATTGACCCTTCTCCAACATCTATCATTCAGGATTAAATCAAACCAATCTGGGGATCTTCAACTGGAGGACGAGGGGACTTTTCGGGGCATGACAAAGATGCGGACCCTCTATGTTTTTTGTAGTGGTTCTACCAATATACGCCTTCATCTTACAACCGACATGGAAGCCATGGAACGCCTCGAAATAGTTTATCTTAGTTGGTGCGTGGTTCCTAAATGGATTTTTCAGCTTCAGAATCTCATGGAGCTAACATTAAAGGGGCCGATAAATAGCTCCAGTGCAGATTTTAGAGGGTTAGAAAAGATTCCTAATCTGAAAAAGCTACACTTGGGGTGGAATTGGAACCCGGACTTCATTGAATTTCCAAATGAGTTTGGGGAAGCTGGGGCATTTCCCAAATTGGAAGAGCTGGTCATAGATAATTTTAAGCATTTGAAAAGCATTCCCTCGTTCCACGAGGATGCAATGCCGAGATTGAGGTTTTTGAGAATGGTGGGGTGTGAACCGGTGGAAAATATGCCGGAAGGATTAACGAAGCTGAAGAATCTTAAAGAAGTAGAGGTACAGATGGAGGTTGATTTCCCGGAGAACTTCGAGTACGGGAAAAGGCATTGTTGGCAAAGTTTTAAAGACCGCCAAATTAAGATCAAAGTGGAAGTATATTATCGCATCAACGGCAACAGATTAAGACTGATGTGAAATGTGGAGGTGGTGTAGATTAGGGATAAGATATGAATATGTAAATGTGGTGACATTGTAGAATATCGTGCTTCTAACTTTTACTTATTAAATAGTGTCGTATCTTTATCATATTAAATATTATCGTATGTTTATCAAAGACCATTTTTTAAGTGTGCATATGATATTTATGTAAGTATTACAAATTATTCAATAATATAGAATAAAATACCATGGCTCCATGCATAATGAAAATGAGCCATTTTTTATACCATTGTAATGTATTAAAAGTTTTTTTTTAAAGGAGCTGAATCAATTTAAACATTTAAAACTACAATCTAAGTAATAAAAAACTATCATTAAAACTGTCATTTAAGTAATACAAAATTATCATTTCACCAACATTAATCAATTTAAACATTTAAAACTGTAATTTAAGTAATAAAAAATTATCATCAAAACTACAATTTAAGTAATAAAAAACTATCATTTCACCAACACACTTATATTTAGTGATGATTAACAAAAAAACATAAAAATTTAGTCATGATTACCAAAAAAACATAAAAACATTAGACTGGTACTTTTCACATGATTGTCAAATAAATAAAAACATAAAGTAATTTTTGCCTAATGGTTAAGAATCAATTTATTACCTCTAACAGTGATCTTAAAATTAAATTATTATTATTATCAAATTATTATTATCTGATGTGTGAATAGACCTAATGGTTAAGAATCAATTTATTGTCTTTCTTAACTATTATTATTAGTATTTTTATTATAGGATACATCTTGATACCAGGATTTCAAAAACTCAGAATAAACTTAATATTGATCTTAAAATTAAATTATTATTATTATCAAATTATTACTATCCATGTGTGAATGGGCCTAATGATTAAGAATCAATTTATTGTTTAACTTAACCATTATTATTATTATCTAAGACACCTTAATACAGAATTTCAAAAACTGAAAATAAACAATGATACCAAGATTTCAAAAACTGAGAATAAACAATTATATTTTTGGCAAACAAAATCTATCATTAAACAAAAATAAGTAATTTGTACCAAAAATTCACATTATAATTTGTATATTCATTATTTATGTTTCTACCAAATCATTTGTACATTCATTATTTATGTTTCTACCAAACCAAACTAGCTGAACATATGAATCCAAATATCTTCTGAGTTGCAATATCAAAAGTGACGTCCTGCAAGACCTTTCTATTAGTACCCACATTTTGTCTTATTTCTTTCCTTTTGGGGATGTTTCTACCAAAATCAAACTAGTTTAGTACTCACATTTTTTCTTATTTATTTCCTTTCTTTTTTGGGATGTTTAGGAATCCAAATATCTTCACAATTGCAAGATCGAAAGTGACCTCCTGTAAGACCTTTTTATTAGTATCCACATTTCGTCTTATTTATTTCCTTTCCTTTTGCGGTGGTAATGTTGAGAATATGTAAGACCTTTCTATTAGTACCCACATTTTGTCTTATTTATTTCCTTTCCTTTTGCGGTAGTAGTGTTGAGAATCTGGTGGTGGTAATGTTAGGATCTGGTCCCCCAGGAATGTCCTGGTGATGTTGAGAATCTGGTCCCCAGGAATATTCCTTTTGGGGTAGGCTATTTTGCGCCCGATCTCTCTTTCTCTTATTCTTGATTGTACATTTTCGCTTTCAATTTGGTCTCCAGTACCACGTTGAGGATAACGGCTATCCTGAAATTAGTAAGACGAGTTAGGAACGAATCAGAAAAAGAATACAGAATATGAAGAATTTGTTCATTGTCTCGACCTTAGGCGGAGCTTGTTTTACTTTCACGGTAATGTTTTACTGCCACCATTTGCTGTCCTGTAGTTGTTGTTTCCAATGAATTGGAGATTAGTATATCAAACAAAAAACATCTCAAACATTGATCATCTAGTATCAAACGGATTAAATAAATAAATATGTATAAAGTTATCGATTGCATTTAAAAAGCTGAGATTTATATATCATAACGTGATCATGTGGATCCGTAAAACCTGTGGCCAAATTGTAACATGTATAGTTGTATAATTATGTATCAATAAAAAAATATCAAATATTAAACATAAATAAGGGAATTATAATTAACTAAAAACTTAAGTCTGCCTCAAAAATCTTGAAAGTATATCTATAAAAACTAAAAACATAACTATAACAGATAAGTATAAATGCTGTCAACTTATGATATATATATATATATATTTATATATTTATATATTTATCTTAACTTCTAATGTGATAAACACTTCGAAAGGTTGCGTCTCAGTTTGTTTTGATCTTTCAATGTTTAAAATCGAAAGTTACCGCTGAATCTATACTCGTATGCTAATCGTGTTCCCAATAATGATGAAAAGCCCTTACTTTTAGTACTAACGGTCATAAGAAAAGCCCTTACTTTTGGTAGTAACGGTCATAAAACTCTTAGAAGGGCCGAACGATATTTTGAACTTAAATTGCATTAATAAACACGTAGAGTGTCCAATACAAGTCCATTCCTATGTGTTAAAGTTAACTTGCATAGATTAAGATTTTCTTCTGTGTTAAAGTGAACTTGCATAAATTATCATTTCCTTTCTAATTTGTTTTACATAGAAAACTATAAACGTTATAATATGCTTTACATAGAAAACAATAAATTGTCCAATACAAGCCCAGAACTAAGTTTTTAAATATTAAGGTTGGCTAAGTTTTAAATATTAAGGTTTGCTCCGACTTTTGCCACTAGACCATTTAGCTTTATATATTAAGGTTTCCTCTCGGACTTTTGCGACTACAGCTTTTAGCTTTTGCGACTATTTCCAAAATTCGTATATATCATTAAATTAATTTTGGTAAGGGTCATGTAGCATTAGCTTTTGTTTAATACGAATATATATATATATATATATATATATATATATATATATATGAATGTTCTGAATGTTATTTGTGTTAACCCACTTGAGCGTTATAAGAGATGGAGGATACCCACAGAAAATCGAAAGGAATGTTAGTCGCCCACTTGAGCGTTATAAGAGATGGAGGATACCCACAGAAAATCGAAAATGCGTTTGTTCGCTAGAACATCGATGGAATTAAGGTTTCTTTTAATATGTTCATGGTAAGCTAGGATGTGAATCGTAATTGGAGTCCATAGTCTTTAACAACTTAACTTGTTAATGTGAGTATGTTTATTTTTCAAATTCGTCATACCAATTGAGTTTTTTGGTTTGTTTATGGTTAAATAAATTGGAAAGATTCAAGTATTATGTAGTATTTCAATAAAACTATTTGATTTCATAATATATGGATATTATTATAAGAAGAGATGGTTTCGGTTTGAGCATTACATCTTGTTGTATTTACATATCCATGGTCAAAGTCATGGATGTGGATTAGGTGTCGAATGATATGTTCATACAAGGTGGTTGACTTGTAAATACTTAAGCAAAGCTACTTAATATGAAACAAGTCTACTTATACTTGGATAAAAAAGTTTAGTTTGATCTATTCAACACAAAGCTATTGAAGCAGGAGCATCAAAGTCATTCTAGGGATGTTAGGGTGAAGATGGTTATGGAAACAAATTGATTGTTGTAGAATGTGATAGGCTATGGAATAGAGTGTTGTGGAATGGATGTGTGCTACAAGATGGACACTTTGTGGGAGAATGGACACATTTATTTAGCGTTGATGTGTTGTTGCAGAATGAATAAAGAAGTGCATGAGAGGAGATGTGGAATCAAGTGGATATTAGCCACGTGTTTCATGAAGGCAACTCAAGAGAAGGTGAATAGTTACAGAAGAAGAGGACATGTTAAAGATGAGCATGTTACTGGGTGGAAGTTGAAGTTATTGCACCAGAGAAATTGTTGGAACCATAAGGACACAAAAATCTGATGGAATGTTGAAGGTGAACGGTTTTTGAATGTGAATAAACACAACATGGAGAAGGCTTAGATATAGCTTCCAAGAAGGATAAATATCTCATCAGGAATTGTAGAGGTTTCCATGGTGTGTCACTCAACAACCCAATGAAATTTGTAATATCATATGTGGCCATGGAGCCATTGTATTTTATTCTATATGAAAATGAATAAAACAAAAGAGAAATTGTTGGAACCATAAGGACATAAAGATTTGATGGAATGTTGAAGGTGAACGATTTATGTGAATAAACACAACATCGAGAAGGCTTAGAGATAGCTTGCAAGAAGGATAAATATCTCATCAGGAATTGTAGAGGTTTCCATGGCCTCTCACTCAACAACCCAATGAAATTTGTAATATCATATGTGGCCATGGAGCCATTGTATTTTATTCTATATGAAAATGAATAAAACAATTGGGCTTTTGCATATTAAATCCTTCTGTATCCTTGTGTATGTATGGATGAGTCTATCTGAAGTTATATTTTTGAGTAATGGATGCAATTTAAATTATATTGCTTGAATGATTAAATCCCATTGGGGAATAGTTATATTGTGATAACGTTGTGCAGGTGGGCATGGGTCTCTTAAACCGTGCTTAGATTTATGATTCCTTATAGATGAGCCAACTGAGTGTTTTAATATGTTGTGCGAGACTAACATGATTACATTGTTATAGAATATTGTTTTTGACATCTCATTGAATGACGCCAATAAGGATAAGCACTCTTGTGCTATGAACATAGAGATTTCGTAGAGTACATGAGTATTACAATATTGAGAAGTCTATGTATGAGAGTGAGAAGAATTTGTATGAGAGGGGGAGGATTTATTGGTTTGCAAACTGACCCTTGATTACATGTTTGAGAGACAATAATTTTCAAGGTGATGCAACCAAAAGAATGGGTAGAGGTGTTGTCAATCATGTAACTATTTTGGAAAGAATTGTACTGATTCTAACTCTCATGATGTAGATTGGAGAATATGTTGTAGATGGTGAGTGGATATTGTGTTATGCTAGTGTGGAAGAAGAGCATATAGTGTCACATGCACAACACCAACGGTTGTGGCATGATCTGGTAGGTTTAATAATGAAAAAGAAATTTTTTAGAGCATTTCCATTCCTAATGATGTACATGAGAGGGAATTTTCACTATGTACGTACTCTCACAAGAAGGTGGTGGAATCTCCTTGCATCATGTGGTATCAATTCTATCTATATCTATGGGATGGAAGAATATGCAAACATATCAAGTTAGTTGCAACTCTTGGATGAAATATTTTTCAAGAGTATGAGAGATTGGTTATGCTGCTAAGGATTTGGTTTCCTATTTGTTTTCCCGTGTAACCATGGAAACCAGAATACTTGGAGACTGTTATTTCATCTTGTTCTTGCTGGAAGAAGAGTGATGGGAGGGAGTGCTTGAGGCAAGGCCTGTGAATGGTAGTCTATTGAGGAATACAAGACAACTCCCAAGGATTTCTCCCTGAAGATGAGTAGGTTAAGGACATGTAGGGACCAAGATTTACAAGGATTGTAGATGATTTAATGGTAGCCAGGGATGATTTTAAGGATGAAAATTTATTTTAAAATGTAGAAACCTTGGCGAATCTTACTAATCCTTCATATGTCAACTATAAATGTTTGGCGATGTTTTTGTAAAAATATTCAAATTTCTAATTATTTTATATAGTTTTTATAAAATTTTGGCGATTTTTAAGGTAAAATAATTTTATCCTATAGAATTTGGGCGAATCATTTTTAAAATAACGAATCTCGTTTTTGGAAAAACCATGGAAAATTAGCCCATGAGCGAAATTTAGCCTCTAAATTCATCCTTGATGGTAGAAATACATAGGAAAATAATATGCATGAGATAATGTACGAGATGTCATAGTGAAGTTTCTAAAGGGAAAGATTGAAGATGCGAGAAGAAGTAGAAAATAATAGAAAGTTGCAAGAATTAAAATCCAGAAGGTTGTTGTTGAAATAATATAGTCTTTGACATAAATGGTTGCTAGAGATAGGTGGTAGTTTTGGTGGCAGTTATCCGTGACTATTATATTGACATGAAAGAGGTAGTGTAGATCATGAGATAATTCATGATCAAATGATATGGTCATTGTGGTTGTAGTTATCCATTACTATTAACTTGAAATGAAAGAGGTAGTGTGTTTCATGAGAGGATTTTTGATCCAATAAGATGGCAGTTGTGGTGGCATTTATCCATGACAATTATCTTGAGATAAAAGGAACAACGTGGGTAATAAGATAATTCATGATCAAAAGAGACAGTAGGTATGGCAGTAGTTATCCATAATTTTTATCTTGAGATGAAAGCATATTCATTTGAAATGACCCTATAGCCTGTGGGTTTTTTATCACAGGAGTATGCTCCAAGAGAAAATGCAGTCAGCCGATTTCATGGATTGGATATTAGGTCCATATGTTTCAAGGAACATGTTGGTAGAAGTTAGTGTATTATTACTAAATGGTCACTAGAGATTTAGAGTGGACATGAATCCAAAATAAATGAGAATGAGGAGAGATGCAAAAATGATAGTAGTGGAAGATAGAGACACATGTGGTGTGTGTCAGATGTTGGGAAGAAAAGGAGGGAGTGAAGATGGAATTATTTGTTCTCCCTTAATATGTTACTTTCTTGTTGCAAGAAGAAGAAAATGTGTGGATTCATATAAAAGTGAATATCCTTGTTTAAGAAGGAGATATGAATATCATATGAAGTATATGCAACAGAAAGATGATGCAAATATATTACAACAATTGTGAATAATAGGGGTTGTAGATGATGAATATGTTTGAAGAGAATGCTCGAGTAGAATATTATGCCATGAAGATCAGCGACTTAGAAGGAAGAATGAGTGAAGTTGTTGAGTTGAAGATGGATGAAATATCATTCCTAAAGATGAGGAAGATTATAAAGATGTTTTTGTTGCTAAATGAGAGGTGAAGCATGAAGATGAAGGCTCTCAAAGGTATGTCTCTAATAATTTGTGAAGAAATTGATTACGCACACTAAATTGTTGAATGAGGAAATGTGTATGAGGTTGTGGATTGAGTCAAGGGAGGTGTAACATTTGAGGATGTAAATTAATGTTGTGTGGCTTCAAGAAAGAGTGGATGATTGCACCAAAGGAACTTTGTACATTCCATGAACAAGGGAAGTGGGGATGTCCTAGATGGACATGAATCAAATCAAGTTGTGTAGTTGAGACATGGTTGAGGAGAACCTAACCAATTATTGTTGTGATGAAGAGAGAGAGATAGATATGGTAGTACTACCAGAATGTGAGTTGTGGTGGAAATGAGTGGAAATTATAGATTCCCATGATAAGAGTGTTTTTTTGTTGTAGCAAATGGCTATGCAAGAATGGACATGAGGATAATAATAATGAATTGAAGAAGAATATGCAGGAGGAGGAATGTTCCTTGTATTCCTTGAAAAGTTGAATCTACAACAATAAGAGTGTAGAGTTAGTGAGTGCATTGGGAAACTGGATATTTGAATAGTTTACCTCATAATTATGAGAGCATGTTTTCTTAATAATATAGGGATTTTGATTCATGAGAATCAATTTCATCTTGGGGATGCTAGGGTGAAGATGGATACATAACCAAATTGATTGTTGGAGGATGTGACAAGCCATGCAATAGTGATAGTGCTACAGAATAGATGCATTCTACAGGATGGAAACCCTATAGGAGAATGGACATGTTTCTTTAGGGTTGACAAGTTGTTGCAGAATGGATAAAGAAAAATGTGTGAGAGGAGACATGGAGTCAAGCAGATATTTTCCACGTATTTCATGGAAGAAACTTGAGAGAAGTTGAACCATTATAGAAGAAGAGGACATGTTGAAGAGGAGAATGATTTTGGGTGGAAGGTCAAAGGCCACACTGTAGAAGGTGAATCACTCCATAAGATGAATACCTGGAATAATAAGGGCAAGAGGAGATCATGGGAAGTTGAAGGAAGATAGTTTATGAAGGTGAATAAACACAACATAGAGAAGTTGGCTCAAAGATATCTTGCAAGAAAGAGAAAGATATAGAAAGGAAGGGAGTGAGGGATGGTTGAGGTTTCTATGGCTACTCATTTGGAAACCCAACGAAATTTGTACACATATATGTGGCCATGGAGCCCATGTATTTTATTTTGTATGAAAATGGATTAAAAAGTTAGACATTTTCATATTAAAATCTTGTGCATACATATGGATGAGTCCATGTGATGTTATATTGTTTTGTAATGGATGGAATTTAAATTTTATTTCTTGAATGATTAAATCACATTAGGGAATAGTTCTATTGTGATACTATTGTGTAGGTGGGAATATGTAGGTGGAAAACCATGATTGGATTTATGATTCTTTGTAGATGGGAACAACTAAGTGTTTTAATATTTTATGTGAGACTAACATGATTTCATTACTATAGAAAATTGTTGTTGATATACCATTGAATTATTCTAGTGAGGATAAGTTCTGTGTAGTATGAGCATAGAGATTTCATAGAGTATAGGAGTATTTTTGCATCACATAGAAGAGGGTCTGCAATATGTTAGAAGTCTACGTATGAGAGTGAGAATTATATGTATGAGAGGAGGAGTATTACTTGGTTTGTGATATAAACATTGATTGTAGGTTTGAGAGACAATAAATTGCAAGGAAATATAGCCAAAAGAATGTCTAGAGGTGTTGTCTTGCATCTAATTTCTTTGGCAAGTGTTGTATTGATTCAAGCTCTCATGATGTAGATTGGAGAATCTATTACATATGGTCAGTGAAAAATTGTGTTGTTATATTGTGGAAGAAGAGAATATAGTGCCAAATGTGCAACCCCAACAATTGTAGCATGACATCATGGAGGAAACCATGAGGTTCAATAATGCATAAGAGAAGTTTTAGAGTAGTTTCTTTTTCTGATGAAGTATAGGAGAGGGAATTTCCACTATGTATGTACTACAATAGGTAGGGAGTGTAATATTTGTGCATAGGCTATTCAACCACAATATATTTATCCATCCACTATCGTAATAGATCTATCTATTTGTAATGAAGCTATCTGCAACTAAGGAAATAATTTCTTTTAGATTGTATATATTTATCCATCAACTATCATAATAGATCTATCTATTGCAGTGAGGGTATTGTCATAATGAAATAATTTCTTTTATATTGTATATCTCACTGCAACAAGTAAGATGACAAAATGGTTAAGTAAATAACAAGTAATAGCAACTACCAGGCTAGAAATGGGAAGAGAATGAGTAACTCCATATATGATTATTTCATTAGTTTGATCCATAAATAAATACATTGAGGAGATGACTCATGGTTTCATATTCCAAGACCTTTGATGATTGTTGGCATTTAACTATGACTCTTCATATTCCTAATTTAATATTTAAAACATTATTTACAAAGTACCATAATCCCACGGATTAGGTATCAAACATTCACCACCTTAATTAGAAGGGGTTCTTGTGAGTCCAAGCATCATTATGAACTTTTCAATTTTTTCTATTCCAAGTGCTTTGTTGAAGATGTCCACAATTTTCTCATTTGTGGAACAATGTCTTAAGTGAATTTTTTCCCCTCTACATGATATTGAATCATATGGTACTTTTTTTTAATGTTATTGGTTTGATCATGGAACCTGGGATTATTGCCCAACTTAATTACAAAAGTATTTTCAACTAGAAGAGAAGTAGAATTCAGTTGTTTCTCCTACAATTGTTCAAATATTTTCCTAAGCCATACAATCTCCTTTGTTGCTTCTACAACTACCACATATTTTTCCCTTATTGTGGAATCTACTAGAACTAATTGTTTTTGTGATATCGAGGACACAACTATTGATCAAAGAATCATGCGATATCTTGAAGTTGACACTCCATTTTTTGCATCCCATCAAAGTTTGAGTCAAAGTATCCAATCAAGCTGAATTCATCCACCTTGAATTACTCGAGTCAAAAATATTAAGTTCTCTTCAAGTATTTTAGAATTTGTTTATAGAAGACCAATGTCCTTCAAAGGGTTTTTGCATAAACCTGGAAATAATATGAACAACAAATGAAATACATGGATTCATGGTCATAAGTTAGATAAGACTTCCCATGAGCTATTTGACTTTGTTTCATCCTCAATTTCGTTCCCCTCTTTTCATGTGATATTCGAACTTTTTTCCATTGGAGTAGAGACAATGTTACACTTAGCAATGTGAAACATGTTCAACAACTCTCCCATGCATGTTTTTGGGGAGATAAATATTTTCGTTGGATTTTGTGTCACTTCAATGCCCAAATAGTAGTGAAGATGTCCCAAATCTAGCATCTCAAATCGATTCTTAAATTATTTATTTATGGATGCAATATATATTTCCAATTTTCTACATACACTACAATATATACAATAGTTTTTCCAACTTTGTTGACAAACAGAGTTGCATCATCAAGATTAAAGTGCTTGAAATTCAATTTCAGAAGATGTTCAATTATCCTTTCATACCAAGATAACAACTCTTGTTACAGGCTTGTTACCCCCTTTCTTAGGGTTAATTGGAGGAGTGTTGGCCCATGTTTTTCATTAAACCAAAAGGTCGACGTTTTAGTTTTCAAAACAACCACCCAAGTTAATCGATCCACGTGGTTTTGTTAAACCATGTTATGAGCCCCGATGAAGGTGATAACCACCAAGTCAAGAATCACCCCCTCATAACCAGTGCAGGTACTCGACACCATACAAGCAAACTCAAACCCATGACCTTTCCCTCTAATACAACTTGTTGGCCACTGTTTGTTGTTAAACCAAAAGGTTGACCTCATAGCTTATGATATAACTACTAGAGTTAATGAATCCATGGGAGTCTATTAAACCATGTCACAAGTCCTAAAGGAGGTGTTGAACATCAAGTAGACAATTTAATAGATCATGTCGCATGTCCCACAATAAAGGCAATGATCCTATTGTTACATGCTAAATTGTCACATCTAAATGTCACACCTTGATTTCACATCCCCAACACTATGAAAAACATTTTTCCATGTTGCCTAGTTATCAAATATAAGAAAATCCACTTTCTGAAGGTCGAACACATATCTTTCCCCTTGTTATTTGGCTTAGTTGGAACACTGAGGCCCCTCTGCTATGGCTTAGGGAGCATAACTCTTAGGGTGATGCCTCTTTCTAGACCAACAAGGAGTGTCACTGATGCATCCTGCCAATATCATTAGGAGAGTCAGTCATGTTAGCGTGGTTTTAACCAATCCCACCTTATTCTATGGATTGACCTAGACATACTTTTGGTGGTTATGATCAAGGGATGATTCATAGGATCGATTCTCTACTTCTTGTGTAATCAGTCTAAACTTATGGAGGAAATATATCAACCTTCCCTTGATATTCTAAGTTGGTTAAACCTTCCAAAGCCTCTATATAAACAAGGTCTCTCAAGGGTGAAAGAGATTAGAAAGAATTAAGGTCTGAAGCATACAAAACTTTTGTCTCATTTTTCAGCATAGAGTAAGGGGTTAGATAGGGGGAGAATTGGAGGTGCTTTGTAGCACATCATGATTGGATGCTCCATTATTTCTCATATTAATAAAGTTGGCCTATTTCCTTATTTCGGTCTCATTTCAAGTTTATGTATGAATGATTGTGTCTTAGTTATGATAGATTTTATCTAACATTTTACACGCAGTAGAAGAGGAGAATAACTCTATTTCTTTGCAGGTATACTATGTTTGGAGCTAGAATGGATCCAACATTAGAATGATAAGCAGAAATGGGGACAGCCAACAAAACAATCTTCCTCATTATCTTCCTCCTCCTCTCTTATTTCATGCATAAATATATGGAAACCAGGAATGCTAGTGTCCACTTGTTCTAGAAATCTTTGTTGAAGAAAACCCCACTAAGAGGAGCTCAACCTATCCATAGGATGAGATATCTCACAATACCCATTGATGATGATGATCAACATCTCCACCCATGGTATCCCAACAACCCTGCTTAAATTTCCTCTGCTACTTTGGAGCTCATCAAAACCATTCAACACAATGTTTGGGATATGGTAAGCTAGTGTCACCATGAGGTACATTAGTCCTTATTTCAAATACAATAGTGTGCCTAATATACTCGACATGTGAATGAGGATCATTGGTTGAAGTTGGATAATGGATCATAAGGTCAAGAGGTTGTTTGAATCCTTGTTTCACCTTGGTGGCCAACATTTTAACCCTATTCCTATGTTGTGAGCCCCAATGAAAAGGGGTACTACTAGGGGGTACTCACAAGGGTAACATTATGTTTCTCCACTATACTTAACACTTACTATCTTGGAGCATGTCACAGTGTACTAAACTTTGGTAATGGGTCATGATTTAATCTCTAATCAGAACATGGTACAAAGGCATAGAGTTTGATTGCAATTGCTTGTAAAAATGATAAATAAAGAATAATTCTAAAGAAAGAAAGAGATAATAGAAAGGAATATGAAAATCCAGTCCATAATTGACCTCTACCCTTTTCACATTCTTCGGAGTTGCAAAGTAGTAATGCTATAGATTGAAACCTTATAAAGGGGACTTGAAAATATGATGGAATTGTTGATTAATTGGGTTGGTTTTCATTGATGTCAACCATTGAAGAAAGTCCGGTAACAAATTTTGGTAGCACAAAGGTTTGGGTAATGGACCCAAGTTTGTTTGATGGATAATGGTATGGGTTTTGATATATTTTTAGGTAATACTATTCTAGATGGATAGTACATGTCATGCAATTTCCGATGGTATGTGTAATATCACATAACTCCTCAAAGTTAGAGAATTATGGCCATGTGAAGTTGGAGAACCCTCATGACTCATCTAGAAGCCCCAAAAGGTCAAAGTAGTCAAAGTGTTTGCAAAGAAGAAATTATTTAAATAATAAAGTGAAGTGATGAGTTCACTATAAATAAAAGAGGATGAAATTTTTTTTATTTAAACAATAAAGTTAATGGAGAACTTACTAATTATGTAAAGTGGTTAAGTTAAGTGGACAAGTGGTTATAAGTGGGTTAGCCCTAAAATAAAGAAATTGGTTTAAGAGATTTTAGAAGGTAAATAATAAAGTGAAGTGATGAGTGTACTATAAATCAAAGTGGATAAAAAAAAATTTATTTAAAGAATAAAGTTAATGGATAAATTGCTAAGTGGACAAGTGGTTAGAAGTGGGTTAATCCTAAAATAAGGAAAGTGGTTTAAGATGGTTAGAAGGTAACCTCTTGAGGAAGATACATAAAAGTATAAGTAAGAGGCAAGAGTCTCTCATTTTAATCACACTTGATCATATTGAATATCTACAAGTGACTAAGGTAACCAAAGTATATCCAAGGTGAAGTTTAGAGGGAAGGTGAAGTAAAGTGGGCCGAAATTCAAGGCAGGATAAATTCTTTTGATGATGTTTTCTAAGATATGTTATTTACAAGTCATCTCACCATTTTCACAATAAAAAAAATTCTAGAATGATTCAGACCACACAATTGGGAGGTCATTGAGAAAATATATCCAAGTAGTTGTGATAAATATTTTAGCTTGTGGGTCATTGTATTGTTGGAGTTACACTCAGTGGAAAATAGGGTTTGTGGCTAGTGCTAAAACTAGTCTAAAATAGGTGTTTCGGGTAAAAATGTTATAACTTATTCATAACAGATCCAAATTCAGTAAGATCAAATGTATTGGTTAGAATATAGTCTATTGTATGTTGTGTAACATTTTCATATCCATACAACAAATATTCTATGCAAGGCATGATCTATAAGTTCGCTCTATAGAATAAGACACAATTCAGCAAGGCATGTCATTTTTGCTATAACTCCTTTTCTGAGAGGTTCCAAGTAGTGAAATTTTTAGGAATTGCATAAAAGGCACTGTAGAAAATTGTGTACCATTTTCATATCTTTATTCATTACATTTACATATTTATGATTATTGCAAGTTAGGGTTGTTGACTAATCGAAAATGAATCATGTGAGACTAAAGTAAAGTTTGATGAAAATTCCAGTCTCTTGTTGTTAAAGTTAAGGAAGGTTTGCAGGTGTGTGATCATATACACTAGGTCTGTTAGAGAGTTACAAATCAGATTAGGATGATGAAATTGATGAGGGATTTTTTTTGAGATACATGTTGGGTACATGGTTGAGACAAGTAGTTATCTTGATGGGTCATAGTTTATGTGTATTTGATGCATGATTGGTACATATTTGGTGCATCTTTTATGCACTCGTTGATGGTAGAGCTTGAGGTCAGGGATGATTTTAGGGGCTAAATTTTGCTCATGGTCTAATTTTCCATAGTTTTTCCCAAAAACATATTCTCTATTCTAAAAATGATTCGCCCAAATTCTATAGGATAAAATCATTTTAACTTAAAAATCACCAAAAATTTATACAAACTATATAAAATCCTTAGAAATTTGAATTTTTTTACAAAAATGTCGCCAAACATTTATAGTTGTCATATGAGGGATTAGAAATATTCGCCAAGGTTTCTACATTTTATAATAAATTTCCACCCTTAAAATCATCCGTGCTTGAGGTACAGGTTGGTGCATGGTTGATGCACTTGTTTATGGTACAAGATGATTATAGGTTGTTTGGTATAGGTTGGTGCATGGTTGATGCACTTGTTTATGATACATGTTGATTACAGGTTGATTGGTACCAGTTTACAACAGTATATCTCAAAATGATAGTGCGACAGTGGTTCCATAATTCTACTTATATTTCAGGGCATTTGGATAGGGAAAGGACAGGTGGTTGTAACCACCTTACGGTTGTAGCCGGAGAACATAGGGGATTGTATCCTCCTTCTAGTTGTAGCCAGATAATTGGGGAGTTGGAGCTTCCCTTAGGTTGTATCATGAGAATCTACGGGGTTGGATCCTCCTTCCATTTGCAGCTGGAAAACAAAGGAAGTTAGTGCTTCAAATGAATGTAATTCTTAAAGACATATAAGAAAAATAATTATGTGGTTTTCTTCTGCTTTGGGTTTCCCTGTAAAAACACTTGTGTGTTGTGTATGTGTATGGTTTCTCATTTGTTCATTGTTTATTTACTATGAAAATATTGGATGATAATTCTATATTGATATAACACTTTCCTTTTATGGTTAAAAATGATCAAATTGCTCTATTATTGATTCACCCCCCCTCTGAGTAATTCAACAATTTGTTTCAGAGCAGGTTCCTTCATGAAATAATTTAACCACTGGAAGGAGATCATGGATTATTCAGAGAATGGAGTACCATTGTTCAATGGTCAGAATGGCTTAAAGTATGAGATGTGGAGTAGAAGGATGAAAGTATTTTTACAGGAACATGGGTATTATATTTGAATATCAATCATTACAAGATATGATACTTCAAAAAGGGAAAAGACTGCGTCCAAGAAGGAATTGAAAAAGAATAACACAACAACAATGGATTTCATTTGGGAAATATTACCTAATCTGATAGGAGAAAATGTTGGTAAATATTCATCAGCCAAAGAACATTTGGATAAGTTACATGATATATATTCTTCACTCATCACAGATTCAGAAAATGCTAAACAAGATGTAGGTACAGATCAAGAAGAAATATGTTCACCATGTCAAACACATTCAAAAGATGAAGAGTACATAATCAACAGATGTATGTTGTTTTGATTTAATAGTGAAAAACACAGACATCTTGAAATAGAATGCCATGAGACAAAAAAACTAATTGAAAAAGGAAGACAATTATGAAGAAGAATTGATCGATGCTTTAGATGAACTAAAAAAAGAAAGAGAAGAAAACAAGTCACTAAAGAAGGAATTGATGAAATAAAATGAAAGTACTAACATTTTTTAAGAAGCCCAACAGGTCATCAAGAACTTAAGAACTGAGCTAGAAGAGCTAGAAGATCCGAGAAAGATCGAAGAAAATATTAAAGATCAAAAACATTATTTGGAAGCCAACATAACATCACAAAAGGAAGAAGCAGACATAAGAGAGGAGATATTGATAGATCATCTCAAGGAAAGGACTAACGATCTAAACTAGCTTGATTCAAAGTTTGGTCAATAAGAGAAAGTACTTGAAGAAGAAATAATCACATTAAAAATTTAGCTTGAAGAAGCGAAGAGAACAAAAGAAGTCATGAAGTCTCATATATTAAAGAAAGAATAAGAGGTTGAGAAGCTTGAAGAAGAAGTTGTCACATTGATAAGTGAAATCGTCAAACTCAAAAAGAACGTTGAAGAGAAAGAAACATACATACTATCAGTTGTAGAGAATGAAGAGAAGCACTCTAGGTTGCTAGAAAATGAGAATGAAGAAAAGATAAAGAGTTATGAAGAAATACTCAAAGGAAGGAATCACGGTCAACCAGAATCTAAGAAAACTATTAAAGATACATCTTCAAGAAGACCATCTATATTCAAGCCATAAAGAAGTTTCAATCATGATCATGATGAGTCAAGAAATAAATTGAGAAGGACTACACCACAAAGAAAATCTTTCACTCCGAGGTATACAAATTTCTTTTCTGGTCATTGTTTTTATTGTACTAACTTTGGACATAAGGTAATACATGTTCAAGCAAGAAATGCCTATGTGGCCCCACGTCACATTGAATGTTACAAATTTCATAACTATGAACACGTAGCTAGTGATTGTAGAAGCATGATCGATACTTCAATGAAAGAGAACACTAATATCCCATATAAGAATGTATGGATAAGAAAACAAGAAGAACATGTGAACAAAGACTAGGTCAAAGAGATCGCAAGATTGACAATAAAACGAGATGAAAAAAATTCTACAAAGAAAAAGAAAGATGTAAGATACATAAAGGTTTGGAAAATCACTGAAAGAAAAGGAGGACAGGGAAATAAGGATCAGGTTCAAGATATTGTACTTTCATGCATTCTAGTGAAAGATGAATCCACACAAAGAAAGAAAGAAGTGAGAGCTCAGAGAGATGATGAATCTACCGATGAAGTTGATCATGAATACACATTATTGCAGGAATTGTTATGAGCCATCAGACTTAGAGACTCCCCTGTAATACAAATATTAGACCAGGAGATTCTATGGGATAGTTGTGACAGACCAAGGAACCATCATTCGAGCATCTTGCAACACTAACAAGCTCCTATACCGGGGTAGACAGCCAAGGGAGAGAGTCTATTTAAGTGAAAAAATAACATTGTATTATGGATGTCCCTGTCAAATTTGCATGTCTTTCAGACATGGCATATCCATTCAAATATAAGTTGAAATTTCGTTCTCCCCTCCATGGCCTAAAAAATCTATGTAAATACAAGAAAAGTCCAATGTCGTTTTATCTTTATATCATTAGTATATCCTTTCAAATATGAGTGAAATTTCGTTGTCCCCTCCATGGCCTAAAAAATCTATGTAAATACAAAAAAAGTCCAATGTCGTTTTCTCTTTATATCATTAGTATATCCCTTCAAATATGAGTGAAATTTCGTTGTCTCCTCCATGGCGTCAAAAATCTATGTAAATACCAAGAGAGTCCAATAGCGTTTTAGCTTAATAGAGTTAGTATTTCCTTCACCCTTTCGTCATTAATAATATGAGATATCCTCCCTTGCATAGCACTAATGAGTGGGATTTCAGCCACTAATGCATGTTCAATCTTCTTAGAGGCTCATTTTACGTGTTCTCGAAGGGTATTAAGGGGTCGAATCGGGAAACAAAAGGGTGGCTCTTGATAAATAATCCAAGTCAAGTCCAACTTGTAATTTTTATATATATTCAAGTTAACTTGCATTAATAAACACGTAAAGTGTCCAATATAAGCCTATGAAGTAATTCTTATTTGTTAAAGTTAAGTGGCATCGATAAAGATTTCCTTTCTAACTTGTTTTAAATAGAAAACTATAAATTGTCCAATACAAGCTCATAAGTGAAGTTTTAAATATCAATGTTTTCTCTAGACCATTTAGCTTTATATATTAAGGTTTCTTCTCTAACTTTTGCGAGTACAACTTTTAGCTAGTGCGACCAT
>SNQJ01S0003669.1:314948-331752 GCA_010110895.2 Picea sitchensis | reverse complement strand
ACACATAAAAAGAAAAAATAGATTTACATTTAAAATTAAAAAATTTAAAACAAATTGTCAAATATCAAAACAATCAAAAGGTCCATTGGCATGACCTTGTTTAGACTACAAAGCACTCGTTATTCGTGCAAAGGCCCTATCCCTTGGAAGGATCAGTACAGTAAGAATCTCAATCATTGTGGGCCGACCGATCGATTAAAAAAATTACGTATCAAGTAACAAACTTATGAAAACTATTAGACACTTGAAAATAGATAAGCATGATGTGGTTTATTCATTAATATGATATACTTATAATTACATTCATGTGATTCTTGGGTTTTTCTTTCAATGTCTCTTGACTTTTAATGATCATTCACAGACTATAACATTTCATATTCTTTTCCCAAAAACCCTAATGGATTAGGTTTCCAATATTTCTTCCCTTAATTGAAAGGGGTGTGTGTGAATCTAAGGTGAGAGTCTAGCATTGCCCTCAAAGTAAAAAATGTAAGAGTGGAAGCAAAGAAATGACATCTCAACATGATAGAGTTTCAAATCAGAAACAAACCTAGAATTACATCGAGTTGTTGAGATATTTTTGAAAGAAACATTTTTAAATATATCGTGTTTGTAAATTCGTGAAGGACTTTAAGGGGTTAAATTCGTGAAGGACTTTAAGGGGTTTCACATATAGAGTGTTGAATCTCATCTATCAATAACTGTTAGTTATTGTAATAGGACAGAGTAGGTAACCGCTAAGAGTTTGATAGGATAGGTTACAGACAGGAAGACGAGAGCTCGTGCAACCGGTCCTTAGATAGTTTGTTGTTGCATTGTAAAAGTATTAGGAGACCATGAAATAAAGATAGAGATTAGTAGAACATAATAGAGTAGAAGAAAGACTATGTAATTTGTTTTGATGAATGAATAGTATAGACAAAATTGTCCCAAATCCTTGGACTATGTTCATTTGATGTATGAATAAATGAATGTTATATTATGTGTATGTGATTTATTTCATTTTCATTCACGTATGATTGTTCGAGAAGTGGATAGTATGAAGTTGTGATGAAACTAGATAAGTCTGAATTGTTTCTCTTCTGAGACTTGTATGCAAGGTGTGCATCTTGAATGCAAGGAGTATGTCGATTGAGTCTTGGATTGAATAAGAGAAGTTCAGAGAGAACAAAGGAAACTTAGACCATGTGCAAGGTGTGAACAATGTCAAGAAGCGACCAAGCATTGAAGAACAAAAGTCAGGTGGGCGAGAAGAATTTATTTTCAAGAAATCCTTCGATATGAGTTATCAAAATCCCAAGAATGCAATGAGTGCATGAGAAGTTGGAATCCTTTAAGGATCAAGCTCAGAAGAGACAACACTTTTTAGAAGTGTTGACGAGATCCAAGAGTCGGACTCGTAGGAGGAGTAAAGGTTTGAAACCTTTGAAGACTGATAAATCTTCTAAGTCAGAAGAAATCATAAGCTCAGGAGGAGGAGTGATAGTGGCCATTGGATCACTGTGTAAAATATCAATAGTCCTTTGAACAAAGTAAAGTGCATGAGCCTTAGCGCATCGCACATTCGGGAGAGAGAGCTCATCAAGCTTTGAGAGTTGAGATTTCTGAAGCCTGAAGAGCCAGAAAGCTGAAGTATAATCTCATTCGTTCGATCAATAGGAATAGATATGAGCCGTCATATTGTTCGAGGTAAGATTCAAGCATTGGATCACCCAAGGTGAATCTTGAGCTTTCTGAAGTGCAGAGAACCGAAGGGCCAAAGTAGATCTCGACCATTAGATTCAGGCGAATATGTGTTGACAGGTCGTGAGATCCAAAGGAAGCCAAAAGGTGAAATGTTGAAACACCTGAAGCTCGTATAGCCGAAGAGTCGAGAGTCATTGATATTCACAGGGACACTTGTCAACGGATCGTGAGCTCCCGGTAAAATACAGGGGGTTTTAGTTGAGATATGATATTGTCGAAACCAAAAGATCCAATGTGAATTTGGACCGACATATCTAAGGGGGACATAGGGTGAATCCATGAACTCCAGGTAAAGTGTCGAAGTGATTCAGATATGTGGGATTTAAGAGAGACGTGGTATAAATCCATGTACTCCGGGTGAAGACCCGAAGTAATCCTTGACTGTTAGATTAAGTGGACACGTGTCAGTGGATTATAGCCTTCGGATAAAAGGAATTGGGAGGAAGGGTGAAGTTTGATATTTGAGATCTCAGAAGTTCAAAGACCTAAAGGAGATCTCGACTGTCGATCAAGAAGGGGGCCAAAGGATCGTTAATATGTGTTGAAAGTTCAAACACTCAAAGCGGAAGTAGAACGTTGATTTATCAAGACATGTGTCTACATATCGTCATCTCTGGGAGGCTTAAGTATGGAAGAAAGCAGGGTTTGAGATTCCAAAACCCCAAAGTCTGCAATCGTGAAGAGATATCCACTATTGATTGAGAAGGGATAGATTTGGTCCGTAGACTTGAAAAGTGTAGATCTGAACCGTCAGTTCAGATAGTATCGTCAAGATCGCAAGATCGACGATCCCATATAATTTCGGGGGTAGGAGTTGTGCTGACTTTAAAATGTTGAGGGAGGGTCGTAATCGCGTGGTCATGTGAAGTCGCCGCCCAAGGTCACATCAAGAAGGGGCTTATCAGAAAAAGAGATAATGCACAGTACTCTGAGATTTCGTAGGAGAGCAAAAGGGAAGGTTGTGGGTGCTATCAAAACTACACGAAGGAGTCGAAAGGGCCTATGTTTAGATACATAAGGGGACCGTTAAGGTTCCAGATATTCATTTGACTTAATAATCAGATATCATTTGACCAAGAGGTCGTGTAGTCCTATAGGGGAGTATGGGGGCTGCATCAGGCATAAAACAACCATACCAGACAAGATAAAGAATTTTAAAGTGTTCAATGATGATCTAGAGCTGCAGAGATTCCTACACACCATTGAT
The DNA here is from genome assembly GCA_010110895.2 of Picea sitchensis. Classification (NCBI taxonomy): domain Eukaryota; kingdom Viridiplantae; phylum Streptophyta; class Pinopsida; order Pinales; family Pinaceae; genus Picea; species Picea sitchensis. The sequence goes on along the minus strand of SNQJ01S0003669.1, from coordinate 328,799 downwards.
GAATTCTCCAATATCTCAATTGATCAAAAAATCAAGAAGGTGAAAATGAGGAATTAGAAGATCAACAAACATCTCATCTGTTGAAGATAGTAGTTGGTCATGATATTGTGGCGCTGAAAATACAATCACATTCCAAGAGGACTAGTTCCATTGGAAAGGTTGTTTGAAAGTAATGATGTTTACAAAGGAACTGCCATGATGAATCAAGAATAAGAGATAAGAGATTGCAATATTGGGACCACTGAGAATCCCAAGATCATCAAGTTGTCCAAAGTAATAGCTGCAGACAAAAGGGTAGGTATGTTAGTCTTATAAAAAAATTTGCTGATATTTTTTCATGGTCCTATCAAGATTTGAAGGCATTTGACACTGACATCATCCAACACAAGATCCCCCTAAAAGATGGCTCCAAGCCATTCATACAGAAGATTCGACAATTTAATCCCAGTTTGATGTCCATAATTGAGAAAGAGTTGAAAAAAATGTTGGATGCCAAGATTATTGTACCATTGAGGTAATCAAACTGGCTGGCCAACTTAGTACCCGCAAGGAAGAAAAATGGGGAGATACACTTGTGTGTTGATTTCAGAAATATTAACAAGTGTTCTCTAAAGGATAATTACCCCCTCCCCAAGATGGATCATATTTTACAAAGGGTGGTAGGTGTACACATAATTTCCTTTTTAGATGGATACTCTGGTTATAACGAGATAACAGTGTGTGAAGAGGATAAATAAAAAACAACATTCACCACCCCATGGGGAACATTCATGCATGACAATATGCCCTTTGGGCTGATGAACGTAGTGGCCACTTTTCAGAAAGCCGTGGACATAGATTTTATAGGGGAAAAAGACAAATTTATGGTTATATACTTGAATGACATAAGCATTTTCTCCAAGTTTGATGATAAACATTTGCAGCATTTGGAGCAGGTTTTCAAGAAAAGCAGGAGGTATGGAATATCCCTGAATCCTAGGAAGTCTCACTTTTCCATGCCATAAGGAAATCTCCTAGGCCACATCATATCACCAAGAGGTATAAAAATTGATACAAAGAGGGTTTGTGTCATTCAAGAGATTGAGATTCCTAGAAATAAAAAGGTTGTCTAGTATTTCATTGGTAAGATAAACTTCCTCATATGTTTTGTGCCAAATTTTGTTGAAATTCCGAAGCATATTACTAACATGTTGAAGAAAGATGTTGTGATAAAATGGTCCTTGGAGGAAAAAACATCCTTCCAAACAATCAAGCAGGATTTAGTTGAATCCCCTGTGTTAGCCAGTCCCGACTATACCAAAGATTTCTTCATCTTCTCATTTTTTTCAGAAGAAACCATTGATGTTGTATTGCTACAGAAAAATGAGGAAGGGCATGAACAATCCATAACATTTTTCAGCAGAGCTCTTAGAGATGCTGAGTTGAATTACGATATATTAGAAAAGAAGGATTATGCATCGGTCAAAGCACTAAAATCCTTTAGGTTTTATGTGTTACAGTCTAGCATAACAACCTTTGTTCTTAGCCGCAGTGTTAAACAAATTTTGGTCCATCCAGACAGTGAGGGAAAAAGAGGAAAACTGATTGTCAAACTGTTGGAGTATGACCTACACATAAAGCCCACCAAGCTGATCAAAGGGAAAGGAGTGGCCAAATTTCTATCAGAATAAAATTGTAAGGTTCTATAATTGTATCAAATATTCACCCAATAAGATGCACCCATCATACATCCTGGACAAGCTAGCTTACAGGTATTTGAAAAATACTCCTCTTCACATTGGTATAAAAACATCATCTATTTTCTGAAGCATTTTGAATGTCCACCATATGTGAATAAGACAAAGGCCATGTCTCTCAAATTGAAAGCAATCAAATTCTTCATCCCAAAGCATAACTTGTATTGGAGAGATCCTGCTGGCATCCTATTAAAATGCCTTGATGAAAAAGAGGCCAAACAAGTCACATAAAAAATGCATAGAGGAGTATGTGGAGGACACCACCATTGGAAGGCCACATCTCTCAATATCCTAAGTGTAGGGTACTATTGTCCCACCCTTTTCTCTAATGTGTTTTTTGTTTTCAAGGCCTACAATGAATGTCATATTTTTGCAGGGAAACATAAGTTACTATCACTACGCCTAATACCTATCACTCCTAGTGGTCCATTTCAACAATGGGGGTTAGAGTTTGTAGGAGAGATAAATCCACCCTCTAGTGGACAACACAAGTGGATCCTCACTTCCACTGATTACTTCACCAAGTGGATTGAAACTGTGCTCACCAGGAATGTCAATGATAAGGTGATCATCAATTTCCTAGAAACTAATATTTTTACGAGATTTGGTTTCCCCAGTAAGCTTGTAACAAACAATGCTCAAGAATTCAAGTCCAAAGTCACGATTGACTTATTTGGAAGTAATAACATTTCATTGACACATTCCACACCCTATTACCCATAGGGGAATGGTTTGGCAGAGTCATCAAATAAAACTCTCATTAGGATTATCAAGAAGTTATTCGCTAAAAACAAGAAATCCTGGGACTCTAAACTCAAGTATGCTTTGTTCGCTGACATAATAAACACCAAGAAGTCTTTGGGGACCTCAAAATTCCATATTTTTTATAGCATAGACATTGTTTCTCCCACTCAGATTGGTATATCGGTCCTAAAATTCTTACAGAAATACATTGAGGAGCCCTGTGACATCCAAAGGAGAATCTTCCGGATTATAGAAGTGCAACAAATAAGAGAAGCATTGGATTAGAGGACAGAATCATAACAAAGCAAGACCAAATCAACCTTTGACAAGAAAACCAAGAAGGAGATTTTTAAGAAAGGTGACCTGGTCTTGAGGTGGGATGCTAGAATGGATGACAAGTCCAATCATGGTAAATTTGACAACCTCTAGTTTGGCCCCTTTAAGGTGGTTTAAGCTCTAGATAATAATACATTTATGTTACACAATCTAGGTGATGCAGAGATCATTGGAGGCCCAATAAATGGGAGCTTCTTGAAACACTATTTTGTTTGAGGATGAGGGAAGGCCCCTCTTGTACCATAGATTCTTTCCTATTTTTTTTTATTAGGTAGTTGTGTGTGAATAAATATTGCATAGCCCAACAAATGCACTCGGGTGTAGTTTCAGTTTTCAGTTCAATAAAATGCATGGTTGAGGCACAATAGAAGATAAACAGGGTTGGCAGATAGAAACAGAGGTAAGTCATGGAATGTAAGAGAAGTTGTTTAATCCTAAGGCATCCATATACGGTTCTCAACACCTCACATGGACGAGATATCCCCAGTTGGAGCCAATGTTTTTACCTAGGTTTGCACCTGTGCCCTTTTTCTCTTTCACTCTATCCATCCATCAATGTTGATTTTTGTTGTTGATTGTTTAGTGTGTCATCCATTTTTATTTTCATGGCCCCTGTCTGCCTTTGCATTTTTCACCATCGATTTTTATTTATCGAGTGAGGATCACATGTTCTAGTTTGAAATTAGAATACTCATCATCGTAAGTTATCACTAATAGAGCATATAGGAGTTCCACCTTATGCTTTGTGTGTGTAGGAGATGGACAGGATCGAAAAATCCAGTGGACAATGCAGTAAGCTTCCACAAAACTGGCAACCAATCAGAACATGACATTCGAGCTCGGAACACATGCAATGATGGGATCGATTTTCAAAGTTGAAGATCCAGCCTCCATCTCCATATCAACGATTACATGGTGTTAAGGTAAAAAGGCATGAATATATGACATTTTGTCGTCTAGCACCTAACTCCAGCGCTAATCACCATCAATGACTTCTCCATCTACTATATCAATGGTCTTCACATGATTTCAGACCCCCTGACCATTCTACCTTTAATGGTGGGTAGGGGGTCTGGAATGGTAGTTTCCACACCACGGACCCTACCTAACGTGGCACCTCCTCATGGTTTCAGACCCTCCCTTATCCAAACTACTTATCGCCTACCCCCCCTCTAGAATCCTACCAGATTGCCTCTCTATGCCTCCCCTCTCGCCATGTACCATGTGTCCTCCACTCACCTCCACTCACTCCTATCGCCCCTCTCACCATATGGCACTTGGCTCCAACCCACACTCCCATTCCTCTCACGTATTTCTCCTTCCTCTCATTACATTACAATTTCTCCCACTCACACTCCACCCTTCATACACCTATACTCCACACTACCGATACCTCCCTCATATCACCTCTCACAACTTGCCACCTATACACCCACCTCCATGTCCGCATGTTCATAACCAGTTAAAGATGTCATTTAGCAGGGTCAACACAACGAGTCATCTCCAGTCGCCTTAGAAAACTCATAGGCATGCCAATGCTCGACACATCCCTCACGTCTGCCACTCCAAGTCTATTTCTGCCAACTTAGTTAATCTAGTTTATGCATTAGTTCTATCTTAGAGACAGTAGTATCTTTTAGTCAATCAATTCCATCATTTTCTCAGATTAGATTTTAAAAGTGGTCTTCTGTGTGTGATAAGAACCACTTGTTGTTGGTGAAGTTCAGTGTGCATTTCACATGATGAACTCCATGCACTGTCAGTTAGATTAGTGATTCTGTCTTACAGTTAATAAAATAGAATTAGGTCTCAGTCCCCTAGGGATGAGAGCCTATGCAACTCTATTAAATAGGGATTTTTTGGATATTTTAAGGGTCATATTTTGGGAGAGGAAATCAATATATCATATTGACTGGACATGTTCTGCACATAAATAAAAGTCTCTACCTGGTGAACATGCTTTTGATGATAGTGTTTTTTTTCTAATCTATATGTGTGTTTCTTATCGTGAATGCAATCTTGATTTGTGTGAAGTGCTTTTCTTTCCCTTTCAACTATTGTATAACTCAGATTTATTAACATGAAACTTGTGATTATAGTCATGTCTTGACGAAGCCTTGTTTTTCATGAAACCCGTGGGAGTGATTTAGTTTTGATACATGTTTTGTGTTTGAAATAATATTTTATGCATCAGACTTCTTGCAACAAATTACTCATAGAGTGGTGTGTTGTTTCCTTGCTTTTACCCCTATTTTTCATTATCTGCCATTAGTGTGCCACTAGCCAAGTAAGACCCTCATCCTTCTCTGTTTCAAAACCCAACCTTGATATTTTATTGTTAAAACCCACCCTCTAATTGACCCACAAAAGACAAATAATAATAATTCTAAAACTGATAGGTGGCCTAGCTCTGCCCTTTAGCAGTTAGGTGTAGAACTTAGGACCAATAGGGGGTTCATTCAAAACATCATACTTGGAATTGTATTGCCAAAATAAAAGTTTGAAGAGTCCAGTTTAGGTGGAATAAATAAGGAGTAGAAATTGCCTTGCGAGCTATTGTAGTAGGAGATATCACCTTCACTAAAAACATGAAAAATAAGGTAATGCCAACATCGAATGAAACTCCTATTTGTATTTTTTCTTCAATATTGCAATAGATGCACCCCCTATTTAAGACATGTTAGATATTTGTGTAGAGCTAAAACTCCATAAGAGTGAAGGGAGTAACATTATTTTCTAGTAGTACATGAGGAAATTACACAACTTCTCAAGAAGAAAACCAATAATGAATTGAATCTGTTGTGGACAAAAATACTATGAATGAGGTGTTATGCAAAATGCATTTGAAATAACCACTTATCAAAACATTGTAATAAAAAATATTTTTTGGTAAATTTTAAGTTAAATAACATTGTTATCACTTAAACCATTTGTTTACAAGGTTGATGTCCCCTAACCATAGGGGAATTTGTAAATGATTTTAGGAGTCAATTTCAATTCAACAAATGACTAAGAAAACCCAATTTATCAAGTTGTCAATGTACTACCATAAATAAATCTACTCATAAAAGTGGGAAAACATAATAATAAATGATTGAAGGATTGAAATTTCTCAAGAAAAATAAATCCATATTTAACAATGATTGTATGAAATCTATTACAATTATGTTATGAATTTTTTTTTAATAACTCTACTCAACATAATAAGTATACACAACATAATTTATAGAAATTTGTAACATATGTAATTAATCAAAATGAATGACAAAACACAATTTTCTAAATGCAGAAAATAGAAAGTACAATGAATAATCATTACTATCCTAGTGAATTAATTGGTGTATTTTTAGGTTTTTTTAGTACATGGAAATTGACAAAAAAAAAAAAACAATTAAAGGGTTTTTTCTTTATTTTTAAGATAAATCAAAATTACAGCAAGATAATTTAGTTCTAATTTATAGAAGAAAAAATAAAACCTACCTAAATGCCTACTTAAATATGCTTAAGATGCATATTATTCAATGTTTTAACATGGAAGTTTTTTTGGGAAAAAAATCAAAAGTTAAGATTTAATAAACCAATATCAATTCATTCATTCAAAGGAAACGAAAACTAAGTAAAAGTGAATAGACTGAAAGACAATTAGAAGCTTATTAAGACCAAAATTAAAGATAAGTGAAAGATAAAATAGAAATTTCCCATGTACAAATAACATGTGATAGTGAACAATGAAAATATGTGTCTTTATTATCAAAAGTTGCACGTATAAAAAAGTTCACACAAGTTTGGATAATACATTCCATGGTACAAATTGACTTTGTTAAATGGAATAGAACTAGTCATGATATGATATAGTAAAACCAAGTCACAAACATAGTTAATCCATGTTAGCAATCAATCTTCATCTCTCTAAGAAAATAAAGAAAAGAAAAAACACAAACTCAAAATGCATAAAGAAAAGAAAAAACACAAAATCAAAATACCAATAAATCACAAAAGAAAATTAAACCACTCTTCTCCCTACTTTATACAATATATAGAATAGAATAAGAATGCACGAAAGAAAGGATAAGAATAATCAAATTCAATTATTAATGCTTCCCATCGCCAATGATAGTTCATGTAATAATAACCCTTATAAACCTCCATTATACACTTAGGGTGTACCTTCACTCTTAACCGATAAATTCCATGAACAAATCAAATTAATGATTCATGTAACTTCTCTACTAATAAGCCTAGAAGTAAGCTTAGGGTGCACCTTCTTATCACCATGCACTCTTAACCAATAAATTCCATGAACAAATCAAATTAATTGTTCATGTAACTTCTCTACTAATAAACTAATAATCCTAGAGGTAAGCTTGTAATTATAGGAAAGATGAACCTCAAAACATATCCAGGAAGATTCCTCACTAAAGCACATGGCTTCTAATATAAATTGGCATTCCAACAATAAATAAGCAAGGTTAATTTAGACCCACAAACTTAGGGTTTCCAAAATAGAAAAGTTGATGGCCTATCTTATGAAATGAATAGACCTAAAAATAGCATCTATGTTATCCAAGTAAGGCGCATCATCTGCTGCAGCATCGTATTGTATCGAGTCTTAGACATTCACCTACAACATTGTTATTAATTACCTTGATCACTGGTTCCAGTACTGGTGCATTTTATTTGTGGGTTGCTGGAAGATACTTTGATAAACTGCTTGAATGAATTCATTGTAGGAGGTTAGGCTTACGCGTTGTGTGTTCTTATGCAATAGGCATCGTATCCTTCTGATTTTATGGTTGAGCATTCTATACCCAATCTGTGCGTTTTTTTAACACATACAACCTCCGCACCAATCGCTTATTACAGACATCCCAGCACTTTGAACTAACCAACTTGTATGGTAATGGACGTGGGGTCAAAGCATTCCCAGCCTGACCGCTTTGTTTTTTTGTCAGCCCTTGTAAGCAGATACATATACCTAACATTGATCTATTTGTGAGGAAAGATTTTTCATTCCTTAATGTTGCTGGCGACTTGGCCGGAATAGCCATATAGATGTAATGTGTTAAATAATCATAACAATGCACATTCAAATAACAGAGTATACATCCTCCCTCCAGTACTTGGAGTGCTCCCTTGAAGTCCTGTGGTTGCATATTTAAAAACGGAGTGCATTGTGCACACCATAATTGATTTTAATCCTTGGCCCGACATTGGCACCACAAGCAAATAAACCAGGTTTTCATTCAAATCAGAAGTAAAGCAATTCATTCACGGTGGTCAATTCATTTCAAGAAGTTTGATTTAAGCATTGATAATTGATTGCTGAAATTGTATACACACCATTTATTTTAATTTCTGTAGGAGATCTCCACGTTGATGAAGTGTACGAATTAAAAGTTTTTTTGATGAAGTAGATAAGTTATATGTCTTTAAAGGAGAATAAATTAATTGTATAAAAAACATATTTTTTTAAATGAAAGTTTGGACACAATTTTGAAGTATTGAAATTTTCTTTATAAATATTAAAAACCTATAAATTCATTTGCAATGCAAAATAGCTGTCTCCTCCTAAATTTTAACACACACACAGATATATATATATATATATATATATATATATATATATATATATCTATATATTTTACATATAAAAAGAAAAAAATGATTTACATTTAAAATAAAAAAATTTAAAAGAAATTGTCAAATTTCAAAACAATCAAAAGGTCCATTGGCATGACCTTGTTTAGACTACAAGGCAATCATTATTCGTGCAAAGGCCCTATCCTTTGGAAGGATCGGTAGAGTAAGAATCTCAATCATTGTGGGCCGACCTATCGATTAACAAACTACCTATCAAGTAACAAACTTATGAAAACTATTAGACACTTGAAAATAGATAAGCATGATGTGTTTTATTCACTAATATGATATACTTATAAATACGTTGATGTGATTCTTGGGTTTTTCTTTCAATGTCTCTTGGACTTTTAACGATCATTCACATATTGTAACATTTCATATTCTTTCTCCAAAAACCCTAATGGATTAGGTTTTCAACATTTCTCATTTTAATCGAAAGGGGTGTGTGTGAATCTAAGGTGAAAGTCGATGATGATGCAGGAGCATCGTCCTCAGAGTAAAAAATGCAAGCGAGGAGGAAAAGAAATGACATCTCAACATGATAGAGTTTCAAATCAGAAATTAACTCAGAATTAAATCTAGTTGCTGAGATATTTTTGAAAGAAACATTCTTAAATATGTCGTGTTTGTAAAATCGTGAAGGACTATAAGGGTTTGCACATATAGAGTGTTGAATCTTATCTGGCAATAACTGTTAGTTATTGTAATAGGAAAGAGTAGGTAACCCCTAAGAGTTTGATAGGATAGGTTACAGACAAGAAGATGAGAGCTCGTGGAGCAGGTCCTTAGATAGTTTGTTGTTGCATTGCAAAAGTATTAGGAGACCATGAGATAAAGATAGAGATCAGTAGAACATAATAGAGTAGAAGACTATGTAATTTGTTTTGATGAATCAATAGTACGGACAAAATTGTCCCAAATCCTTGGACCGTGTTCATTTGATGTATGAATGAATGAATGTTATATTATGTGTATGTGATTTATTTCATTTTTCGTTCATTTATGATTGTTCGAGAAGATGATAGTATGAAGTTGTGACAAAACTGGATAAGTCTCAATTGCTTCTCTTCTAGAACTTGTATGCAAGGTGTGCATCTCGAACACAAGGAGTGCGTCAATTGAGTCTCGGATTGAATAAGAGGAGTTAAGAGAGAACAAAGGAAACTTAGACCATGTGCAAGGTGTGCACAACATCAAGAAGTGACCAAGTGTCAAAGAACAAAAATAGAGGAACGCCAGGTGGCCAAGAAGTATTTATTTTCAAGAAATCCCTTGATATGAGTTATCAAAATCCCAAGAATGCAATGAGTGTGTGGGAAGATGGAATCCTTTAAAGATCAAGCTCAGAAGGGATAAAACTTTTCAGAAGTGTTGACGAGATTCAAGAGTCGAACTCATAGGAGGAGTAAAGGTTCGAAACCTTTGAAGATTGATAAATATTCTAAGTAGGAAAAAATCAAAAGCTCGGGAGGAGGAGTGATAGTGGTCGTTGGATCACTGTGTAAAATATCAGTAGCCATTTGTTTAGAGTAAAGTGCACATTCGGGAGAGAGAGCTCATCAAGCTTTGAGAGTTGATATTTTTGAAGCTCGAAGAGATGGAAAGCCAAAGTATAATCTCATTCGTTCGATCAAGAAGAACAAATCTGAGCCATAATATTGTTCTAGGTAAGCTTCAAGCGTTGGATCACCTAGGGTGAATCTTGAGATTTCTGAAGTGCGGAGAGCCAAAGGGCCGGAGCGGATCTGGATGGTTAGATTCAGGAGGATATGTGTTGACAGGTCGTGAGATCCAAAGGAAGCCAAAAGGTGAAACGTTGATACACCAAAAGCCCGAATAGCCGAAGAGTCGAGAGTCATCGATATTCATGGGACACTTGTCAACGGATCATGAGCTCCGGGTAAACTGTAGGGGGTTTCAGTTGAGATATGATATTGTCGAAACCCAAAGATCCAATGTGAATCTGGATCGACATATCTAAGGGAGACATAGCGTGAATCCGTGAACTCCGGGTAAAGTCCCAAAGTGATTCAGATATGTGGGATTTAAGAGAGACATGGCATAAATCCATGTACTCCAGGTGAAGACCCGAAGTAATCCTTGACTGTCAGATTAAGAGGACACGTGTTAGTGGATTATAGCCTTTGTTAAGCCCTAATATTGGCTCATTAGCCCTTAATTAGGGCATATTATATTAGTAATGTTATTTTATTTATGTCAGCTTTAGGCCATTAGTTGTAATTACACCTCCTAGTCTCCTATATATACCAAGGAGACATTTTCATTTTAAATCATCTTGTACTTGAACATTTAAGTGGGGTGAAAGGAGGTTGCCCCCTCGAAGAGACTTATTATTTGAAATTATCTCTTTTTCAAGGCATTGAGTACTTTTTTTTAGGTTTTTCTATGCTATATTGATATTTGGTTCTTAGCATATGGTATCAGAGCTCAAGGTCTTGGGGTTTCGCTGCAACATCTGAGACACCTTGAAATTTTTTCTATAACTTGTTTTTTACAATGTCTCAAAAGAAACGGCTTGGAGGATATTTAGGAAATGGACCAAGGTACGTTGGGTTCAAAATTTATCTCTTGAGGCCTTATACTTTTGGAGATACAGCCTGTACAAGATAAGGTTCTGGAATCATCGTGAACTGAGTCATTGCAGAATTTTAGCTATAAATTTTTTTATGTAATGTTTCAGACACCAAAATATGAAGTCTATTTTCAGAAATTAGTAAGGTATCTATGGTAAAAATTTCAGATTCTAGGTCATCTTAAATTTGTAGATACACCTTGTGTAAGATAGGGTATCTAACTAGTCCTATTGATTAGTCTCAAGAAGGTGTTCCAAGTAAAACAATCATAACTTCTTCCTAGAGTATCCAAATTGAGTGGGATTGGTTTCATTGGATCATGGACAGTCTCTAGTATTTTTGGTGTGAGTTTCAAAATTTAATATCAATTACTTTGTGTGGGGCATGCTATAAAAGTGAGATATCTGGGAAAGACAAAAAATTGGCAAGTTGTGGCGAAGTTACCATAAATTCCACTTGGCACATCCAATTTTGATCAAACCTGTGGCATTATAGAGAAGAAATATCAGAGAACTACATAAAAGAAAGTTTCATACCCATAAGGGACGAAACAAGGGAGATACAATATAAGAAATATTGTCTAGTAGAACCACCTCAAAATCAAGGTTCAAAAGTGATACTTGGCCAACATGCTACCCAAAAAGGGAACTTCTACACCAAATAAGCCTCTATAAAATCCTACTTGGACTCTTGATGAAGGTGAAGAAATTCGTAGGGACATAAATGATTTACAAAATAAGATAGTAACAAAAGATGAACTACAAGAGATGATGGAGGGTTTAAAAGGGGAGATCATGGAAGTATTGAAAAATTTCGTAACAGAAAAGATACCTAAAAGTGAAAATGCATCCCATAAAATTCATGATGAGGACACAAGGAAGGTGAATCAAGAATGGAGAAACTCCAACTTTGGTTTGAAGACCAATCACGTTCCTAAGATTGATATGAAGAAGTTTGATGGAAAGGACCCAATCACATGGATACTTTAGATGGAGCAATTCTTTGATCTCCATAATGTGCCACATACACAAAAGGTACAAATTGCTTCTTTATATTTAGAACGGCTTCAAGTCATTCGGCATGGTATCGATGGATTTGTTCTCTGAAATCATAAAATCCTGGACAATTTTCATGGAAGAAATGATAGCACCTATGAGGATACAGACAATACCTTCTTTATCCAATTAGAAATGATCTCAAGCAAAAGGGACTGATTACAGGCACATTGAGAACTTCAAGGAGCTGGTCTCAAGGTAACTGATATTCCAAATGAGAACTTGATTGATATTCATAGGAACTTTAAAGGATAACATTCAACATGAGGTTTTCCTTTGGGAACTAAAATCATTGAGAATGCATTTAAGGTGGCAAAGAAATGTTGAAAGTAAAAATATGGCTATGAAGCACCTAGAAGGACCAATCCAAACATATATAGAGAACAGTTGAAAGTAAAAATATGGCTATGGCTACTAGAAGGACCAATCCTAACATATATAGAGAGAACAATGCTCCTTCTTCTAAAACACCTCAACCTACAAGGTTGACACCTCAACAATTGGAGGAAAGAAAAGCAAAAGGTTTATGATTTAATTGTGATATCAAGTACAATAAGGGACATAAGCGTGGTGACAAGAAATTATTCTACATAGATTATGAAGAGGAAGAAGAACAAGAACAAGAACCATCTCAAGATGAAAATGTAGAAGCAATTTCATCTGAAGAGTTGACTCCTACGATATCGTGTAATGCATTGGCTGCAATTAGCACTCCTCAAACCCTCAAGATCAAAGGATACATCAGAAAGAAAAAGGTAATAGTCCTAATTGATTATGGTAGTACTGATAATTTCATTCACTATAAATTAGCCAAAGATCTCAATTGCTTTGTATATCCGGTGCTATAGTTTCAAGTAATGATTGTAGATGGAGGAACTATCAATTGCTCAGGAAAATGCAATAAGATCAATCTTACTTTGGGGGAATATGTAATGAATAGTCCAATGATTGCTATACTCATGGGTGGTGTAGATGTTGTACTAGGAATCCAATGGTTACAATCATTAGGAATAGTGGCTTTTAATTTTCAAGAACTTTTCATAAAATTTTCATTTGAAGGAAAAGAAATTGAGTTAAGAGGTATCACAGGGAAACCCGGTAAGGTGATAAGCTCTAATGGCATGACAAAATTATTGGGAAAGTGGCATCAAGGCATTATTGCACAACTATGTTCACTAGATGTTCAAACATCTAAGCCATCTATTCCTCAAGATCTCCAAAGGATAATTGATAAGCATTCCAAAGTATTTGAATATATTCGCAAAGGTCTTCCACCCACTCGAAATAATGATCATGAAATTCACCTAATTCCTGAGAGTGTTCCTCCTAACATCAGGCCATACAGATACCCTTATGCCCAGAAGAGTGAAATTGAGCATATGGCTGAAGAAATGTTAGAGGCTGGCATTATTATACCTAGCCAAAGTTCTTACTCTGCAACAGTGGTGATGGTATTCAAGAAAGATAAGTCATGGTGTATGTGTCCAGATTATAGAAAGCTCAACAAGATCACAATTAAAGATAAGTTTCCCATTCCCTTCATTGATGAATTGTTATATGAACTACATGGAGTAATCTGTTTCACAAAATTGGATCTTCATTCAGGGTATCATCAGATCAGAATTAAGGAAGAACATATCCCAAAAACAACATTCCAAACTCATGAAGGCCATTATGAATTTTTGGTCATGCCTTTTGGCCTTACAAATGCACCTTCCACATTCCAAGGGTTGATGAATTCCATTT
>SNQJ01S0003669.1:276742-314938 GCA_010110895.2 Picea sitchensis | reverse complement strand
TCATCTTAAATTGGAATGCAATGTTAGGTCAGATATCTCGTAAAGGGTAATGACAGGGTTTTATCCTAAGGCTGTCAATTTTGGTTGTCGATGATGACTTATAAAATACAAGGTACCTTGAACTAAGTACCATAAATCGTCACACCATGGTAGTGAGGAAAGTTGTTCTTTTGTTAATTTTGAACTTGGTCGATCATCATCGGAAATCATGTCCCGCGCCTTCCGTAGAGGACGTAGTATTCATATTACTAATGTGGTATTTGATTGTGATCAGTCGATAGTGGTCTTCTCGTGGTGTTCTTCGTGGTTGCGTCGTGTTGTCGTCGGGAGGCGACTTAGCGTCGAGTGTGTTTGTTTCCCCTCCCTCACGCGCGCACACACCTTTAAAACAAAAAAAAATTCACCTGGTATCCGCATTGTTGGCGTAACAAGGAGGGTTGTTACACATTACAAGTCTCTAAATCTCGGAGAGATTAGAACCATCCATATTGAGAAGGATGTGTGGCAGCAATCGGCACCATCAGGGAAGTTCCCAACAGGAAGTTGTTGATCGGTGTTTGGGTCATCGGGATATCGGGGATCCTGGTGACAAAGTGGTTATGCAAACTGTGAAACTCCGATAAGTGGGAGCTAGTTGTCAGTCAGTCGGGATTTGGAGGATCGAGAATCACGGGGACGAGAAGTCCATACATTGTGAAACACCGAAGTCCTAAACCCCGATGAGAGGGAAGGTTGTGGTCATGGAGACATTGGTCATGTGGACTAAAGACCTAGCCCGGGAGGCTAGGGTGGCAGAGGAATGTGTTGGGAATCGGGGATCGGTGAACCGAGTTGTTGGTACATTAGGAGTGTCAAAACCCCGATAGGAGGAATCCCAATAGAACTATATGGTTGCAGCCATATGAGAGGTGGTCGCATGGACCAGGGCTTAACCTGGACCGTCCATCCATTTAGGACGTGTGCCGGAGATCCGAAGAAAGTCAGGGATCGACATATCGAGGATTCCATCGACACAAAATCTCTGCATTTCGGAATCGCGAAGTCCAAAACCCCGATATGTGATGGCCAGCTGTTAGCAAACCGGAGAGTCGAGATTCGAGGAATCGGGAATCCTGTCGACATATGCACTTTGGCATTGAAAACCCCAAAACTCCGACAAGAGATAAGGTGGCGATCATATAGGGGGGGTCATATGGACCCCAAAAGACTAGCCCAGGGGACTAGCGAACATTGGAGCGCGTCGGGAATCAGAGGATCGCAGATCCAAGGTGCATATGCACTTTGATATTAGAAAGCCTGAAACCCCGACGAAAGGAAAGCTATAAGGCTGCAGTCTTGAGTGCACGGTTGTGTGGACTAGGAGCCTAGCTAGGGAGGGGCTAAGGCCAAAAAGGATTTCATCGATGATCGGAAATTGCAGAGTACAAGAACCCTTGACAACAGGAAAGACGAAACCCCGACAACCTGAAATTAGGATCAGGGAAGACTACGGTCAAGTGCAGAAGGCCATGTAGGAGAGAAAAAGAGCTAGCTTACGCTGGGTCTCCATGGTTATTTAGGGGTTCAAGTCCAACAGAGGACCGAAAAATTAAATATTAGGTAGCGGGTGTGTTACAGGTATCCATAAAGTGCCATAAATGGTGTCATTTTTGTTGTAGTATGAAAGGAAGTGTTATACCACCATTCTGCCAAGGGTAACCATTTGAACCATTTTGTTTNTCATCTTAAATTGGAATGCAATGTTAGGTCAGATATCTCGTAAAGGGTAATGACAGGGTTTTATCCTAAGGCTGTCAATTTTGGTTGTCGATGATGACTTATAAAATACAAGGTACCTTGAACTAAGTACCATAAATCGTCACTCCATGGTAGTAAGGAAAGTTGTTCTTTTGTTAATTTTGAACTTGGTCGATCATCATCGGAAATCATGTCCCGTGCCTTCCGTAGAGGACGTAGTATTCATATTACTAATGTGGTATTTGATTGTGATCAGTCGATAGTGGTCTTCTCGTGGTGTTCTTCGTGGTTGCGTCGTGTTGTCGTCGGGAGGCGACTTAGCGTCGAGTGTGTTTGTTTCCCCTCCCTCACGCGCGCACACACCTTTAAAACAAAAAAAAAATTCACCTGGTATCCGCATTGTTGGCGTAACAAGGAGGGTTGTTACAATTTTGGTTGGTTAATTGGTTCGCCAAAGTGTCCTATACTCACAGTATCCAGGTAAACTTTCTTGGTAATCCCCGAAAACTTATCTATGTCGATCACATCATGGTATGAGTACTGAAGTTTCTCCATGTGGCCTAGTAGGTTACCCACGACATGCACCAATTCCTAAATGCACACGAACACTATGGTTGTGGCGGCCTGCTTGCACGGTGATCCTGTTACTAGTTGTTTTCCCTTCCACTATGGTGGCTAGATCAAGGTTCCATCCTCCATTGTTCTCTCTTTTGCATACTCCTCTACTCGACTGGTGACATATTCCACTGTGCCCTCCTGTGGTTGTTCCTGCATGGTTGTGTGTGACCTTTCGGGTGCGGTTGCTTCTACCTGGTTCGTGACCGTCCCATTAACCCTAGGGCCTTCTTCAGGGTTTTCCTAGCACAAAGGATTTCCTATATCCTGGGTTTGCTAACTCTTTCCTACTTCCAACATATCGATGTCCATGCCTACTGGTGTTGTTTGTTGGGTTTCCTCCACCAATGATGTGGGGTTTCCTCATGTCATATCGGGCGAAGAGATTTCATCCAAGTTGATGAATGTCGAAGGCCGAGGTGGTTGTTGTTTTCTTTCCTATGGCTAGTGAGGTTCTCTGATGTTGCTTTGAGATCGCCTGTAGGTGTGGCTTGATTCTCCTATATTGGGTGGTGCCATGGTGGTAAAGGTATTCTCCTCCAAGGTTAGTTGGTTTTGTAACTTTTGAAAACTCCCTCTCTTCTCTATATACACTATTTCTCTGTGATTTTCTCAATTTCTCAATAACCCTTCCGATCCTCGGGTGCTTAACTTATATATGAGTCATGTGAAAATTCTCGAAGACTTTACCAAACTTGTGTTTTGAATGAACTAGTGCTTCCCACGTAGTGGCCATTGAATTCTCTTTCCATCACCAGTTGGCGTGATTAATGCGTTGTTCCATCAATTGTTATTTTCATTAAATTTTTATATTTGTCTTCTGTTGGCACTTATTTTCCTTACCCTCCATTCTCTTTGTTTCCGCCTTTTAGTGACCATTGGTTCTTTCTCCTCTGTGCTAGTGTTCTCGAGTGCACGTGCTCATTCTCTTTTCGGTGTACTGCACCTTTGTTTCTATCTTTTGATGTCTGGCGCGGTAACCCCTCTGTTTGTTTTTTTAAGTTCTAGGAGGTCAGTTGTCCCTATACAGCTCTAGTTTACTATCATTGATCATCCCTCTGAGTTATGTTCCTCCTAAATCCTTCAACTATATAACTCCCCCATATGTGACAATATTTACTTCATATAGTCCTAACCAATGCATTCTGAGTTTTCCTAGGTGCTAAAGAGATTTGTTGTCATACGCCAAGACTAAATCTCCTTCCTTGAAATGTTTCCTCTTGATATGTCTGTCATGCTAAGAGTTTTCCCTTTCTTTTTGTACTTCTTGGTGAAACCCTGGTAGAATCCTATATTCCTCCATGATCATCAAATGATTTATCCTTTCCTGTACCGTGCCTTGCTCTGTCATGTTTGTAATTGTTGCTATGCACATACTAGGTACCAAAAATTCTAATGGCACCACTGCTTCTTGTCCATACACCAATCTGAACGGTGTCTACTTTATTAATTTTTTGCATGTGGTCCTGTATGCCCACAACATTGTTGATATCTTCAAGTCCTAATCGTCCCTATTAACGTTGCATATCTTTGTCAGTGAATTCTCGAGGATTTTTTTAAAGGATTCCACTGTTCCATTTTCTTGAGGATGATATTGTGTACTCGTTTGATGATAAACTTCAAACTCCTCAGTCATAGCCCTAATAGTGTTGTTATTGAAGTGAGTCCCTTGGTCACTCATCAAAATTCTTGGGAATCCAAATATAATGATCACTTGCTCAAACAAGAAGTGTGTTGTTGTCTCTGCACGACAATATTTTAATGGTGTTTCTTCTGCCCATATTATTAAGTAATTTGTCACAATAATAATGTACTTCGCTCCTAACCTTTTTTCTGGTGGGTTAATTGGTCCCACAAAATCTATTTCCCATTTGTAAAATACCTATAAAGTTACTTGTGGCTTGATGGGCATCTCATCCCTTCTATTCGGTTTACCAACCCTTTGGCATATATCACATTTCTGGCAATATTCCTTTGAGTTTCTGTGAACATTCGACCACCATAGTCCTGCGTGTAATACCTTATGCATGGTAGATTTTCTTGCATAATCTCATCCTGCTATTCCCTCATGGGATTCTGCTAAAATCCTAGGTCTTTCATGTTCTAGCACACATCTTCTCAACATGCTATCTACTCCGATTTTGTATAAGTGTCCTGCAATCAATTGATAGTTTGCAACCCTGAATACCAAATTTTTCTTCTACGCAGTGTTGAATTCTTGTGGCGCAGTCCCTATACTCAAGTACTAGATGATGTATGTGAAGCATTCATTGGCTATTTGGACTGAAAATAGTTGTGCATCGAGAAATTTGTCCTCTAGATTCGTAGGTTCCTCCCCATTAGTGATCCTCAACAGGTGATCAGGTCCTGTGTTCAACTTCTCTGGTTTGACTATCACTTCAAAGTCGAATTCCTAGAACAACAATAACTATCTACAAATTCTCCCCCCCAACACTCTCTTGTTGATGAGGTATTTGAGAGATGAATGGTATGTGAACATTTTGAAATGTTTTCCCAATATATAATTCCTGAATTTGTAAAGTGCATAGACCATATCTAAGCCTTCTCTTTCTGTGGTATTGTAATTTTTCTCCGATTCTGAGAGTCTTTTGCTAGCAAATGCTATAGGATGGTCCAATTCTCCTGATCCTAGTTGCACCATAATAGATCCAAGTGTTATGGATAATGAATCTACATGGACATGGAATGTATTTTCCCAATTTGGAAACACTAGTATTGGTGCAGTTACCATCTTCTCTTTCAGGGTGTCGAATCTACACTGGCAATCCTCGTTCCACTAAAACTTACTGTATTTTATTATCAATTTCTCTATTGGTGCAGTGTTCTATGCATACCCCTTTATAAATTTCATGTAGTATCCTGTGTGTCCCATTTTTTCTCTCAGTTGTCGGACTGATTTTGGTGGTGGTAGATTAACAATTACTGCAATCTTGGCAGGATCTACTAGCAAGCCTTGTTTGCATACTATATGTCCCAAGAATATCCCAAAAGGTGTTATGAAGATGAACTTATTGATATTTAATGATATCTGACAATGTCTGCATCTTTCTAACATAATCCTCAACACCTGTACATGGTCTTTGTTGGGGATTAGAAATGTCCTATTTTCATCCACCTTTTCCTTCATTATTCTTCACATTTCATCGCCCCATTAACCTTTCATGACATCATTTTCATAAATACATTTGGGTTTCACCTTATTATTTTCCACTTTATTCATTTTAGTATTAAAAGGGAATTTGCGACTAAATGTTAGAAAATCAACATGTTTTCATATATATCTCAAAAATGTGTGAGATTTGTAATGTGTAGGAATATGAGAAGGATTAATTCAAAAGGACTTCTCGAATACTTCCTCCACCATCTCAAGATTTGAGGAGATAATTCAAGCCCATTCCAAGGATAAGATAATGGATATTTGGTTGGCATATCTTATCCAAGATATATGAGAGATATGTGTGAGGATTTGAAGGGATTATATTTTATAATAATGGGAAAATAGTTGAGAGAATAGTGGATCTGTATTTATGAGATGGTTATCTTATCTTCAAGGGTCTCATGTATAAAAGAGAATGCTCTCTCTTCATGAGGGAGAAGTAATCGAGTAGTAATCATTGAGGGTAATTAGGATGGAATTAGAGTATTCATTAACAATACTCATTAAGATTTAAGTAGAAATTTGGATTAGTCTTAGATTTGTAATTTGAAAGAGAAAGGGATTCTTAGATTTTATTCATGGTTTTGGTTTCCATGCTTTCATTATTTTGTTATGAAGATCGATTTGATTATTTTAATGTAAGATTCCTTCATTTGCGTGAGCTCACATATGTTGTTCTATCATTCAACTCCTCACATGTTGTATTTGCTTTTCCTTCATGTAGTTCTCCACTCCTAGATTAATTTCATTTACACAATTTCCCATTCCTAGATTAATTTCATTTATGCAATTTCTCATTCCTAGATTAATTTCATTTGCGCAGTTTCCCATTCCTGGATTAATTTTAATTCCAAGTCATGTGTTTCAATTTTCTGCATTAGATTAATGATTCAATTTCAGTTGTAGCTTAAACATTAGATTAAATTAGTCCCGCTTCAATCTTGCATATACTTTGCATGTGCTTCATAATTTTACGAACCTCAGATTCACAAATTAGATATTTGGGAAAGTACTAAAACTCAATTAATACAACATTAGTTCGACCCAATATAATGAGTGGCATCCCCTTGTTAGGATTGTTGTTCCTTTTGCAAGTCATGCTACTCATTTGAACAGAACAACTGTCGTTCATTTTGTTACAATTGTTGTCCCTTTGCAGGGGTTGCATATTTGGAGGATGGGTATTGAAAGTGAAAGGTAACAACCTAAGTAGGAGACAAGTAAAATGCTTGTGCCAATGCCTACCTTCGACTGATGCATAGAGGTTGTTTTTAGGACATCTTTAGAGCCCAACATTTTGGTGCCATTGTTGGGGAAGCACGATGAATTGAGGTATTAGTTTATTTTTCATTTAAATTCATTCAAGTGTGATCTAGACATGTTGGTAAGGGATCATAGAAACTTGTGAGAGGAGACTTCGCATGTTCTCTCTACCAACTAGGTAAAAGCAGTTTCAATTTCTGCAAATTTCAATTTCCGCAAGAGTAGTTTCAATTTCTACAAATTTCAATTTATGCAAGAGTGTTTAATTCATGCAAGTGTGATATAGATGTGTTGGTAAGGGGTCATATAAGCTTGTGAAAGGAGACTCCTCATGTTCTCCCTACCAACTAGGTAAAATTAGTTTCAATTTCTGCAAATTTCAATTTCCGCAAGAGTAGTTTTAATTTCTGCAAATTTCAATTTATGCAAGAGTGTTTAATTCATGCAAGTGTGATCTATACGTGTTGTTAAGGGTTCATAGAATCTTGTGAGAGGAGACTCCTCATGTTCTCCCTACCAACTAGGTAACAATAGTTTCAATTTCTGCAAATTTCAATTTATGCAAGAGTGTTTAATTTCTGCAAGTGTGATAACATGTGTTGGTTCTAAGGGTCATAGAAGCTCATGAGAGGAGAATCCTCATTGTCCCTACCAACTATCAAAAGAATTTAATTTCCACAACTGTGAAGAGTAATTGTTTTCTATTTCAGTAAGAGTGCTTTTATTTAAGTTTTTTTCAATTAGATTTTAGTTTTTGGTGATGTAAGAATCCTCTTTTCTAACATGGTTTAACAATGAATTTCATCTTGGAACTACTCACTCAGATCCTAGCAGATATCGGGGTTTCATCTTCCTTGGAAGAGGAGATCTTTACAAGGATCAAATATTCAAATAATCCTCCAGAAAAAATTGAAGATCCAACATTTGAAGACTCTTATGCATCCGATGATGGACAATTGATAGAAAAGGAGATCGAGGAAGATGAAGGCGAGTTACAACATGATTTGAGCGAGGAACAATGCGCCTATGAACTCCTTATCGAGCAATGGTTTGAGGTAAGTACTATATTAGATCAATTTTGTTTTTGTTTTCATTTAGTGAAATCACAGTCACAACAATTTGATTTGTTCATTTTTGGATATTTCTATTTTTCATGCATAAAAATGAAAATGAACATAATTTTACTATTGTTACGTGAATGGCTCCACTGGAAGTTTAATTACACATAACTGATTGTTAAATCTACTTAGCGTAGACTAGATAGGGTAAATGAATAAAACCATGCTTTTTTTTTCCAGCTCTTGTTTTTGGTTTGAATAAGTATGCTCTTAAATAAGTATGCTCTCTTCCTGCGCTTTGTTGCGATCTAGAAGATCAGAAAGTAGAAATCAAAGGAATGGCTATGAGATGTTTTGAGGAAAGTTTTGGTACTGTTGAAGATTTGAACAAAATGTCTAAATCAATTTTTGTCTTCAATTTTCAAAATTAATTTGTCTCCATTTTCTAAAAGAATTTTATTCAATTTTTTTTGTCTCAAATGCTAATAAAATTTCTAGTTTTATTAAAAAAATAATAATAATACATAATTATTTATTTATTTATTTATTTTAATAGAAATTGAACTAAAGATACATCAAAAAATGGGATCTAGGTTCTTATGACTTTTGGACAGGAATTGCATTATGTTATGATAAAAAAAAACAGTAAATTTCAGGACAACTGAGTACATGGTTTTTGAGAAAATCAATATAGTCACCTTCAACCATTTTTCATTTTTCTCAAAAATCATGATGTGTGTATTGCTAATTTTTGACATGTAGAAGTAGTTGGACCATGGGAAACTGCATGCAAAATTTCAGCTCAACCCAGTTTGTCGTTTATGAGAAAATCACATTTGACGTTCGTTGTTACACCCTGCAAATACACCCCTGTAGAAGCCTGCAACAGAAACAATAATAAAAATTTTCGAATGCAATTCATATCACAGTAATAGAACTTGGCTAGGAGATCCAATTTTATGGGTGGAGGTTATGGGGTCAAACCCCATCCATGCGACTCTTTATGCCATGTTCTCAGCGATTTAATGATTTGGCAATGATCTATTAGTTATGCGTTATGTTGGAACTTGACTATTGTTGGAGTCACCCCTGGTTTTAACATCCTTGAAAATGAAAATTATACACCTATAATGTTGATTTCATGCATAAGGATGATTTTAATTTTGGGTGCTTTGTTTTCCATTTTTTCGTTAGTATCATTTCTATTTTTTTTGCATTTTTCTTTGATATGTAAAACAAACAACAAAAAAAAAAACTATGAAACCATAAAAAATAAAAAAATAAAAACATTTCATTTGTTTTTTTAAGAAAAACAATAAAAAATAGATAAATAAATAAAACCATACAAAGAAAAATTATTATGAAAATAAAAAATGTACTGATAAAGAAGTTCTTGTTATTTGTTTTAGTTCTGGTTTTACTTCGTGTTGTATGTGGTCGAACAGGTAGTGGTATCTACTCGTACCGTGATGATATAAGTGTTTTCATAAAATATTTAAGTGCAAGCGTCCACAAAGAGAACATTTGGATCCCTGTACAATTGCATACAAGCAATACTGCCAATAATTTTTTTTGAAAACAAATCAAATATTCTAAAAATAAAAAGTACAAATGGATTTTCACATTTCCTGAAAACATCATTGGAATCATGCTTTTTGTATTTTTATGCTAAAATTATTGTGAAGTCACTTCACCAGGTATTCACAAAGAGGATTGTCAATAATGCGCTATCACCAACTGGTAAAAACGCATCTTATTTATTTTTTCATTTGGTTCATAGCATTAGTATTAATTTCGGCACTTTATGTTTTCAATATTCTCACACTATTTGCTATAGATTAGTGCTAGCATTTTACAAGTTCAAAGACGATCAAATTAATTACAAAAGTGACTTTCAAGAATCATAAAAAAAATTCCGAAAAAAAACATGCTTTGTTGACTGCTTGAAGGAGTTGTCACTCATCATAAACATCATGACGTTTTCTGTTACACATAAACCTTTTCATAAAGTTCCCATTTGCATCATGAATTTTCTCCCCCATTTCTCCTTCAAAGCAGATTAGTAATCCCTGTGTTGAAGCACATCTTCCATTGAATTATCCTTCTTGACTTCACACATGCCTATCTTTCCAAGTCACATACATCTCTTTATATTTTCCCACTCATTTTGCCTTGTCAATAAAACTATCTAGCTCCCTTTCCATAACTACATTTCCTTGCCATAAACACTATTGCTACTGAGATCTTTTCATTTAAATTCTTACCAATCTTTTTAAAAACTCACGTTGATTGATGTGGGATTCCTTAAGGCCCACCTTTCAACAAGTCTTGCCCCATCGACTTAAACACCTTATCTGGGATATAGACTAGAGTCCATTTGCATGCCTTAATGACAAGTTCTCTCACTGAAAATCATGGGAATACATCAATGTCCCTTGATTGTCAGATCTTGCAAGTGGCTCGACATCAGCTCATTCATTCGCACTTTGCAAGATGTACTCGGGTACCTTGGCACTCATTGACATCAATGGTGACTTTGCCTCGCATTCGTTAACGACAATCATCAATGGATGATAATCCAATGACTTCTTTTCATGCTCGACATCGACACATTCATTCGCATGACTATAATTGTACCATCGGGTTTAGCAGCAGGTGAAGACAATACAGTTTTTCCTGACTTCCTCAACAGTTACAACACCATGACTTCAACTATTTGAGAGTACTACAATTCCACTTTTGTACGTCATCTTTTCCATGATTCATTCAGCAGCAGTTCAGATTCCTCCACTTCACATTCTCTGCTCTAGTAGACAACAGTCGCAGCTACAATAGCAGTCACTTTTTCAGATGACCCTATAGTAGTGACATCTTCCATGCTCCAACATCCTCATCCGCATCAACCATATTCCTATTGCATAGTTCATCAACATTTTGGGTAAGTGGAGGTATGTTATTTTATAAACTTTAATCATGTAATTCCTCAATTGCTAGCAATGAATAATTTGGAAATTTCCCTCACCAAGTTCCCTTTCCTTTTTACATCTATGACCTATGCCATGTTGCATGCAGACATGCAACCATTTTAGTTGGGAGGTAGGGGACTTTATTCACTATCATTACTCCATTTGTTCACTACCATCATTCCATTTTTCCTCTCACTTACTATTTACCAACATTTCTTTTCCAACAATACTCTGTTGTGCTTTGCTTTATAAGCATTGATATACATATTGGCATGATTCACAAATATAAAAAAGGGCATTCTTATAATCAATGATGTTTCCTTATGCACATTTGATAGCATATATTTTCCAGTAATAATATGGGAAAATTATTATCATAACAATAAGAGAACAAATAATGAAATGAATGTTGTTAACATAAGAACCAACATTCTTTATATTCATGGTTGTCACACAAGAACCAACCATAAGAAAATGTCAATTGTTACTCATGTAAATCCCATCTTGGAAACATTCATTATCACCACTCAAAGGCAACATTTAGATGCCGAAATTTCTTGAGAAGATCCATGCATGGTTTCATGAGGACATGCAACAAGTTAAGTTGGGGGGTATGTTGGGGATCAGAAATGTCCTATTTTCATCCACCTTTCCCTTCATTATTCTTCACATTTCATCACCCCATTAACCTTTCATGACATCATTTTCATAAATACATTTGGGTTTCACCTTATTATTTTCCACTTTATTCATTTTAGTATTAAAAGTGAATTTGTGATTAAATGTTAGAAAATTGACATGTTTTCATATATATCTAAAAAAATGTGCGATCTTTGTAATGTGTAGGAATATGAGAAGGATTAATTCAAAAGGACTTCTCAAATACTTCCTCCACCATTTCAAGATTTGAGGAGATAATTCAAGCCCATTCCAAGGATAAGATCATGGAGATTTGGTTGGCATATCTTATCCAAGATATATGAGAGATATGTGTGAGGATTTGAAGGGATTACATTTTGTAATAATGGGAAAATAGTTGAGAGAATAATGGATCTGTAATTATGAGATGCTTATCCTATCTTCAAGGCTCTCATGTATAAAAGAGAGTGCTCTCTCTTCATGAGAGAGGATTAATCGAGTAGTAATCATTGAGGGTAATTAGGATGGAATTAGAGTAGTCATTAACAATACTCATTAAGATTCAAGTAGAAATCTGGATTAGTCTTAGATTTGTAATTTGAAAGAGAAAGAGATTCTTAGCTTTTATTCATGGTTTTGGTTTCCACGCTTTCATTATTTTGTTATGAATATTGATTTGATTATTTTAATGTAAGATTGTTTCATTTGCATGAACTCACATATGTTGTTGTGTCATTCAAATCTTCACATGTTGTATTTTATTTTCCTTCATGTAGTTCTCCACTCCTAGATTAATTTCATTTACGCAATTTCCCATTCCTAGATTAATTTCATTTACGCAATTTCTCATTCCTAGATTAATTTCATTTGCGAAACTTCCCATTCCTAGATTAATTTCAATTCCAATTCATGTGTTTCAATTTCCTACATTATATTAATGATTCAATTTCAGTTGTAGCTTAAACATTAGATTAGATTAGTCTCGCTTCAATATTGCATATACTTTGTGTGTGCTTCGTAAGTTTACGAACCTCGGATTGACAAATTAGATAGTTGGGAAAGTACTACAACTCAATTAATACAACATTAGTTTGGCCCAATATAACGAGTGTTGTTCCGTTGTTACAATTGTTGTTCCTTTTGTAGGTCATGCTATTCATTTGAATGGAACAACTTCTGTTCCTTTTGTTACAATTGTTGTCCCTTTGCAGGGGTTGCATCTCTAGAGGACGGGTATTGAAAATGGAAGGTAAGAACCTACGTAGGCAACTAGTAAAACGCTTGTGCCAGTGCCTACCTTTGGCTGATGCATAGAGGTTGTTTTTAGGACATATTTAGATCCCAACAGTCATTCAACAGACTATAGACTGTCCAATCATCCATATATACCTCTAGAAACTGGTGGATGAATTCTTTGAATGTAACTATGACTACTCTGGAAAATATTGCTGGTGAATTCTTCAGTACAAGCAACAAGATTGTATATTGGTAGGATCCTCATTCCGTGGAAAAAGTGGTCTTGTATCTATCTTCTATTTCTATCTTCATCTGATGGTATCTTGAGAATCCATCGATGAATGAATAAGCTTCCTTTCCTCCTACATTCTCCAACACTTCATTTGTGAAAGGAGTAGGGAATGGGTCATGTAGGAACACATCATTCAACTTCTTCAAATTGACACATATTCTTATTCCCCCTTGTTTCTTCTCCTGAACTACCATCGGGCTTACCCAGTCATATTCATCTACATGTTCTATGATTCCAGCCTCCAACATCCTATCGATTTCGGCTTTGAATTTTTTCTTATATATGGGGTTTAGTCTATATGGTCACTGCTTGATCGGCCTTGCCTCAGCTTTGAGCAGTATCTTGATTTCGCCTAGCTCTCATGCTATGCCTTTCATTTATGTGAACATTGTTGGTGTTGATACTGAGAGGGGGGTGAATCAGTATCAAGTACAATTTAAAACCTTTTTCAACTTATACTTAAACCATTCAATTATATCCAATGAGAAATGAACAATAGTATAAGAGTTACACCAATACACACAATACTGTGCGTATATGAGAAATAATCAATAGTTTTTGTTCAAGGGAAGTAATGACTTCAAAGGTAGCTACAACTTCAAAATGCAGGGAGGGATAAAGGCTCAATGGGAGTCCTGATCTCGGCCATCAAGAGATGTTGAACTCTCTATCCTTGCCCTTCAACCCGCAAGGGAATATATGAGATAATAAAACTTTATTCCAGTGCAGTGCGATTTAGAGACCCGACTTGTACAGCATGCCAGCTCAATGTTACAACATCTGATTATGAATCACACAAGCAACTACTTTCCGTAATATTTCCAATGGAAGTGGTCCCACTGCATTTGGATTCTGTATGAAAAGTTATGACTGTTTTACCCGGAACACTGTTTTATTTTTACTAGTTTGGGACTGGTCACAAAAGCCTATATTCCGCGAGTATATCTCCATAGTACCAAAGAGAATCAAGGATGAACTTTCCAGGGGTACCTTGATATTGTATTTATACACTACCATGTGATTTCACCATCTGAATCGTTCTAGAAAAGTTATGGAAAAAATGGTAGATGACCTGAAATAACATACCTTAGAACACATCTCAAGACTTCATCCTCCCTTGAAATCCGACCTGGCACACCTCTTCTTCTCTCTGAAATTCGACTTGTATCAAATGAATGTATAATTATGTTTATTTATACCATTTATGTCCTTCCTTTTAACATTAGAGACCGACGACACTTTCTTATTTTGTAATTCTTTTCTGGTGTCTTGAGGGCCTACAGTAGCGCAATTCCTTTGTCATCTTCAAAATTCATTTCTCCTCAACCATGAGGGATCCGCGTGGCGATGCCACATACTACTTGGAAATAGCATGATCATACATACCACCATCCATGGGTGTTGTATCTTCATTTCCATTTTCTTCATGTCCAAATAACTTCATCAATCTTCGGTCCAAAACCATGACTAGGGTTGACATCGATGACAACAATCAATCTTTCAACAATCTCCCCTTTGTCATTGATGGCAACACTCATGCTCTATCATCATGATCCAATTTCTCTCCCCTTTGACATCAATGGCAAAGGGTATAGCTCTCCTGAGTTTAATGGAGAAGGTAACCTTCTTCTTTGGATATCCCCTAAACATTAATGACGCTCAATAATACTTCATCCTTATTTTTTGGTCTTTGGGACGTTTTCTTCCTTAGAAGTCACTTTATTATTGGCCATCTTCTCTCTTCTTCGTGTCACAGGATGTGTATGTTGTTTGGTCTTTTTTTTGCAGTTGCAACCAATCTTCTGAGTTATTTTCTGATTTTACATTTTCGAGAATCAAGCGGTAAGGTGTATCCTTGATCACACATTTACTAACACTAAGTAGATTATGATTCAGTCTTCAACCAATAGAACATTCTTTAGCACATTTTTTCTTCAAGCTCTACTACACCTTCTCTCAAGGTATTTTGTGGGATGAGTCATCTCCAAATGCAACATTTCCACTCTTTCTCTTCAAGGTGATGAATTTGTCTTGATCCCAGGTCATGTGAAGAACATCCACTATCTATGTACCATTCATCTTATGCTTTACATTCTTTATTGGTCAATGCTGTTAAATGATCTTCATTGTTTGGAATCTCTTTCCTTCTCCATGCTTTGGATTTAGCATAGGCACATCTTCATTCATATATACGCAATCTCGTGCTTTGTGACCAATATAATTGCATTTGTAGCAAACAATATTTTTGTCCATCAGCGAGTAAAATGAATTATAACTTACGTTGACAAATCCACAATTATTTCCATATCTTGTTTACACCATTATGTTTCTTGTGTATTTGTTCCTTTCATTGATTACGCAATTAATTTCCTTATGTCCAAAAAATTTTGCAAGTATAAAAATGACCAAGGAAGAAATTTTGATGCCTTGGAGTAAGTGGGCTTCTTTGTGATGTAGTCCATCACGGGTCCATGGTCTATTCTTTTGTAGTTTCCTTCATCTTGATTGAAGCTTCTTTGATTCACGAAGGTAGGAGGTCTTCTTGGATATTCATCTCTTTTGTAATCATTCATTCTTTCGGTATCATGGTCCACTTCTCATCAATTGATTGGCCAGATCTTTCTTCAACACACTTGTTGGTATTTGCATCTTCTTTGTATGAAGGAGTTTCACCCATGCATCCAGATGTATTGAGATCTTTTGGCACTTGAGGTTTCTTAAGCTCTTCCTCAATGAGACAACTTCTTGTTCAAGTTTCTCACAATCTTCTTCTTTCTTTATCGTTTGGACCTTCTTGGCCGCTGTTATTCTTCTTGCTTCTTCAGTAGAGTTTTCAAGAAATGGTTTCTTTTCTTAGTTTCTCAAAGTCTTCTAATTGTTACTTCAATATATCAATGGTCTTTTGAATCTTGTGATTCTCTTCTTCACAAGTACTCAGTTCTCTTCTTAACTTTCTATTTGTATTTTTGAGCTTGCTATTTTTCAATCTCAACATTAGCACAATTTTTTAAGATTCTCATCTTCTTCTTCATTGGACTTTTCTGCTTCGGTGTAAAAGCTTCTTTCAATTCTTGGATGAGGACATTCAAATTCAACATGACCTACTCCTTCACAATTGAAGCAAAGAAATGACCTCTATTTTCTTCTTTAATTGTGAAGAAGTTGTAATCTTCTTCCAACTTCTTCTTCTTCTTCCTTCCCTTGCATAAAGTTCTTGTAGCTTGTCCCAAGATGTTTTGCTGATGCCTTGATCCACCTTGGATTTCATTGAGTCTGTCAATCCATCTAGGATGGTATCTATTGCCAGTTTGTTGATCCTTTTTTCTTCCTTGGTACTCTTTGGTTTCTTGACATTATATCCACAAACGTGGCGAGATCCAAACATCTGCCCCAGAGCTTTCAAGTAAGTTTCGATTCTATTTTCCAGTATTCAAAACTTCTTCCACCATTTGATGGAAGAAATGGTGGAATCCCATTTTGAATGTTTCCTTCCATTGCTGCATATGATCTTCCTTCCAGAGGTTAATGCTGAAGGTAACACCTTTCTGATACCAATTGTTGTCTTTGAGAGGGTGAATCGTTATCAAGTACAATTAAAACCTTTTTCAACTTATACTTAAACCATTCAATTATATCCAATGAGAAATGAACAATAGATATAAGAGTTACCAATACACCACAATACACCATGCACAATATATGAGAAATAATCAATAGTTTTTGTTCAGAGTAATGACTTCCAAGGTAGCTCCAGCTTCCAAAATGTAGGGGAGGGATGAAACTCCAATGAGATACAATACTCCAATATAAGGAGATATTTGAACTCTCTATCCTTGCCTTCCTTCCACCCAAAATTATGTGAGAGATAATAAAACTTTATTCAATTACGGTCTGTTCAGAAGACCACCTTGTACCAGAATACCCCAGCTCAATGTTAACATCCTGATTATGAATCTCACACTGAAACTACAGTCCGTACTCTTTCCAGTGATGGTCCCACTGCATTTGGATTCTGTATGAAAAAGTTATGACTGTTTTACCAGACACCTGTTTTTTACTAGTTTCAGGACTGGTCACAAACCCTATATTCCTGAGAGTAATATCTCCATAATTATAGCGAATCAAAGAGATGAACTTTTTACCAAGGAGGTACCTTGATATGTCTTCCTCTCACTACCATAGCGATTTCACCATCTGAATCGTTCCTAGAAAAGTTATGGCAAAAATGGTGAAATGACCACCAGAAAATAGCATACCTTAGAACACATCTCCAAAGACTTCATCCTCCCTTGAAATCCGGCCTTCTTTTACCTCTTCTTCTCTCGGGATCACTTTCTTATTTTGTAATTCTTTTCTTTTAATTGTCTTGGAGACCTACATTAACAATTCTTTGTCATCTTCAAAAATTCATTTCTCCTCAACCATGAGGATCCGTGACGTGCCACATACCATGAAAGAGCATGATGTATACTATCCATCCATGGGTGTTGTATCTTCATTTCATTTTCCTTCATCCATCCATGGGTGTTGTATCTTCATTTTCATTTTCCTTCATGTCCAAATAACTTCATCAATCTTCTGGTCCAAAACCCATGACTAGGGTTGACATCAATGACAACAACCAATCTTCCAACAGTTGGGAATAGGTCATTGTACTCACACAATAACTCTATTATAATTTCCATTGTTTGCTCATCCCAATAATCTCCAATGTTGGCCATTTTGGGATTCTCAATTGTCCCAATGTTGACTTTATTCACCTTGATCGATGCAAAAATTACTCTTGATTCTAGAGGTGGACCTTCCACTTCTCTTTCTCCTTCAACTTACTCAATCTGAATATCGCACATGTCATCTTCATTTGGTGCTTTTTCCTGCACATGGTAGCATGATAGTAGTTATTTTATTGTTCGTTTGTTTTGTTGTTGTTCTTCTGTTCTGAGTTAAACTTTCGGTTCTATTATGGGGTTCTCATGCTCAAATGAGAAAGTGAGTGTGAAGTTCTATTGTAACATTGTCCAGTTTGTAGTTCCTCTATACAATTCCTGGTTTGTATACCAATTTGATGGAATACCTTCTAATGTGTGAACAAAATGATGGGGCCAATCCTCTGGTGGTGTCATTTTCCATAACGCTCTGCACTTCTCCAAGCGTTTTGTTGATTCCCCCTGTCTGTCATATTTTTGCATTTGGTTTCTTCCTTGTTCTATGCCAAACCTAATATGTAGTAATTGCTTACATTGGTACTAGTCTTTAACTGTTTCTTTGTGAACACCCCACCATATTTCATTTGTTTCTTTGAGTGCTATATCTAGGGCTAAGAGCCTCTAATTTTCTAACACTTCATCTTCATATCATGTTAAGAATGATTCTAATTCATTCACCCCATGGAAGTTGGGAGGTTCCCTTATCTTTGTACCTATCCATATTACCGTGCGGTATATTCTTGCACATCTTCTTGTGGAGACTTCGTGTAACCTCTGCTACCAATTTTCTAAGACCGTATCTGAATCTGATGCACATGAAGTGATGCTTCTCCAACTTAGCACCTTGTCTGCATTTGGGTTCACATAATATTCTCCTCACGTGGTTGTTTTATACAACTAGTTAATTTCCTCAAGGTCCAAGCAAGTAGGTTCTACAAACCTTTCCCCTTATGATGGGTCCAATGGCTTAATGCCTCTATATTCTCCTGACTCGAATGCCATCTTCCTCATATTTAAGTTGATTATGGCCTGGTTATCAAATGACCAATCCAAGCCAAGAAATGTTGGATAAGTTGTTGTGCCATCCACTATCTCGATTACTTTGAAGTCGGCTTTAGTCCGTACTCTCCAGATCTACTATCACTCCTTTTAGTCTTCCAATTGGTAGAACTCTGTGTTGATTTTCTAGTTTTACCTGAACAAGTGAATATACTAATGTCGGTTCTCCCATACATTTCTATGTCTTTTTAGGTATCAAATTTACTTCGGATCCTAAATCCAGTATAATATCTCCCATGTTGAGATCTCCAATGTTGGCGTTTAGTCTAAATTCCTTGTTTGTTCTCCTTCTTGTATGCAGATGATTAAGTGTTTTCTGTTATAGATTTCCTTCTGCCTCTATGCTACACCTTTCTAACATATTTTGTAATACTTTAACAGAGGATGGATCATTTAGTAGTCTAACACAAGATTGCAAAAAACACTTAATCGTACTTACTTGTCCCAGTGGTTGTGTTTCTTCAGTGTGATATAGTGATGGAGTCATCTCATAGGATGGTACTTCCTTATTATACTGTGCATTTGATGTCAATGAAATGTTTGGTTTCATAAATTCTTTCCTAGCTTGCTTGAATGTCTCCTTTTCATTCTGTGCATCAATCTGCTTCTTTGGTTCAACATCCTTTTTCACCCATTGGTGTTGTGTTGGTTCTTGTCTTACTACGTCGTTTCCTATTTTAGCTCCTCCCCACGTAACTGTGTTGATGTTTCTTCCTTCATCCCTCACTTCTGTTGAAATCTACTAAACATTCTAATTGTTTTGATTTATTTTCTCCTGGATCTTCCATAATAGTGTCGAAAATTATTCTGTGTCATGATCTGATGCGCGATAATACATACAAGTCCCTGGTGGAAGTGGACATTCTATTGCATAGTGTCCTGGTTGTTGACAATTGTGGCATACCAATGGTCCTCTACCTATTCCAAAGCATCATCTTTCTCTTCCTCCACCTATGTAGCCAGCTTGATCCCCTCGTGGTGCATGATACTAAGGCGCTTGGTTATTTTGCATGGGATTATAGTGTGGTTACGTGATATTGTACTATGGTTGCAAAATGTTATATTGTTGCTACACAGTGTTATATTGTTGTTACACAGTGTTATACGGGCTTGGTAATTGGTTAAACTGAGGTGTGGCTTGCCTGGTCATCATTTCTTCTTGCACCCTGTATGCATTTGATGTTCTTTCCCTCATAAGGTCCATGGTTCTGCAATCTTTTTCATCATGGCCTACCGACTTGTAAAAGTTACAATATGAGCTCTTCGGTACTGTCTGGTACTTCTGCATCATTGGGAAGTGGTATGGATCATGACCCTGTTTCTTATAGATATCACACCATATTCTTCATTTTGGTAATGGGTTTGGCATTCCTCCTGCCATGTACTTCGCAAATGTTGGACATTTGTTCTTATGGTGTCCTTCCATCCTACATCTGGTACACCAAACGACTTCTCTTATGTCCTTACCTTTATTCTGGTTTAGCTAGAATGATAAGTTCTTCAAATCCTCCTTCAGCTTCTCTATGGATGGATCTATCTTCTGATATTAGTTATTTTCCAATTGTAGGGCTGCCTGTAGAGCCTCCACATGTGTTTGAAACTTATGTTGTCACAACAGATATTTCAAGTGTGGTAGCAGTGAATTGCCGAACATATGCCTATGCTGAATATTTTTCATGGTGTATTTTAGCTTTCCCTTCAATCATTTGAATCTCTGGTAAATATCCCATATGGATTCTCCTAGTTTCTATCTAATATCAATCATATCGTTCATGTATTGATCCTCTGAACTAGGATTTTGGAACTCATTTATCAACAGTTTCTTGATATCTCCAATCGTTCTGGTTGTCCTTTGCAGACTGTTCACAACTAAAATCATGTACCAATACAGTGCATGTTCTATTAGTGTGATAGCTAACTATGCAAGTTTAGTGCCCTCATCTGTGATCTATTTCTCCTCCCAGATCTTTTCATAGATAAACAGGTGCTTCTCCGAGTCCTCCGATGCCTCTCCTTTGAATTATGGTAACCTGATGGTGGGATCATGTCCTTCCATCCTGAATGTTGAACTAATACCTCCACGTAGTGTAGATAAATGAATAACGTTTCCTAAACTGGATCCCCTAGTCATTGTTCCTTGTGTATATGTACTTCCTTTTGTCTTCCTTCTCCCAAAATTTTATTGTCTAAATGGTGATATTCTTCTTGGTGTATTGGTCACACATGGGTTTATGGGTTCCACACTGACACTGATATGGATAGGAGTGATGCCTTCTATTTCCGTTCTTGGACCTCTCGTCTTCCTCTCATATTTCATGCGTAGGATTTCCTCAATATGCTCCACAACCTAGATATCCTCTACCTCCTCTCATCACTTTCCAAGCCTTCCCTCGCGACTATGACTCTCTTCTTGGTGTTCACCTTATATTGGTAGGGTACTCCACAACACATCTTTCCTGTTGTTGTCATGATCCACTTGATTTGGTCTTCATCCATCATAATTGGGTCCAAGGCCTCCTCCTTGTTTCCGTTATCCCCTTCTCCTTCCATTTCTCCTTCTCCTGTCAGTGCTTCCCCCCTCCCCCCATGCAAGTAGGGAAGTTTAGCTTCTTGACTCCATTGTCATTACACCTTTGTTATATATTAATATCTTAATGGAAGTATATAATGATCGGATGTACCTACCTCAAGATCCCTTCAAGAACTCTTTTTCAGCTGCATTGTACGATTTCACTGTATCTACTACAAATTTTGTGATAAATCCTGCAACAATGTTGTCTAACCAGAAATCTATTGTATGCATAAACTTATTATCAACTTGTTGCATGATCTATTTAGGATTCCACTCTAGCTGTCTGATCCGATAGGTAGGATGGTTGTCTTTCAATCTTTTGATCCACTCCTACAATATATGTGGGAAATCACATAAAAATACCTCATGCAAGTCACTGAATACGTACTTGTCCAAATATTTGCACGGTGTTAACTTCAAATTTATGTTATCTTTCTGTGCAAATTCTAGCTCCTTTGTCTTCAACCAGCTCTCTATCTTTGCCTTCGTTGGATTCAACAGTCTCAACATTCCCTTTTAAGATTCTCATTTCTTCAACGACTTGTTTTCCTAATTAACATTCTTTTGACGTGTATTCCCCAAATCTCACATACTCAATCCCATTTTCTTCCACAAAACTGACAACGGAACCATTTGTTGGCTTTATGCTCTTCTATTGGTCTTGAGGATTCATTATGGGGTATTCTGATTCTATTTTACTATCATAGATTGATCCTGGTTCATGTTTGATAAGCTTCCCAACAAAATCCCTTTAAAACTATCAGCCCCTCTAGTAGACTAGAAGGAAGCGTAGCACACAGAGTGTACTGCATAGTCTCACCCAAGATATCTCTATGGGGGGCTACAATACTCAAGTGTTTGCAACCTGAGAATGAGCGAAGATCTACGGTTGTGCTTTGTAGTCCTTATTCATTCAACCTAACATATAATTATAAAGTCATTGTATTCATGCATGTGGAATACTAAATCTACCTAGTTACTTCATTCATATAACATCCATTAATTAATTAGACATACATATGCATACATTCATTCACATGAAACAATGCTACCGTGGTTCACCCCCGCCTGGGCTATGTCCACAAAGATCTGGCTCTCAAGATTTTATCATGGTTCAGAAATATATCACACCGTGCATGTTTACGATCTTAGATCTCACCCTTTTCCACAGGCTCCTTGATCCCTATGAGGCTGACTAGATCTCACCAAGATCCTCAACCTGTGATCTAACCCTCAGGATTGAGTTTCTCACTAGTTCCTTCACTCACCAACTTAATGAATCATATAGTTCTTACAATTCTCTCTCCCTCTGTGGATGTATGTGTCTCTGTCCCCGCCCTATGTGTACCTCTCTCTCCCTAAGTACTATTTATTTATATCCTTGGCTCACCAACCATTACAATACATTAAAAACCCTACCCTAGCGTATTTAGGTCTTCCTTGCATGCGTTCCTCGCCTTCTTCTCCTACACGTGTTTCTTTTCCTTCCAGCTATCTTTTCCTCCTTGCATGCTTCTCCTCCAAAAACAACATTTCTTCCTGGCTAGGCCTGCATCCAACAAGTGAAAATGATACATATGATAATTAACATGAAAATAGGAATCATAATGATATATCAACAATGATCCATGATGTAGTCTATATGATCAATGTCACTGGATACTACCAACAACCATGTCATCATCATTATCTTGATCATCATCAATGTGGTCATCATCGTCATCATTCACGGTGTATTCTTCATATGCATCATCATCATCATCTCCCATGTTTGTATCAGACCCATTATAATCTAGATCTATATCATGAGGATCAACTAGATCTTCTAGAAGACCCATGCTCTGCAAAAAAGAACATTCAAAATGAAAAGTTATTATTTATTTCATGCAATATTTAATTTTTGTGCTATATTTCTAATATTACAACATATGAAACAAAACCATACTCATATTACATCATATCAAAGTGCATATACCATAATAAAATTTCAAATAAGTTACAAATAAGAAGTCATTCCAATGATGTAAAACATGCAACAATTCCAATAAACGTTAGTAAAGATTGTAAAAAAAATTGTTACACATTTTAACTATCAACTGTAAATTCTATTACATAACCGTAAGTTCCAACCCTCTCCATTTTGTGCTATATATGATTATGTTTTCCTATAAAAATCCTTTGAGAGTTAATTGGTCTATATATCTTCTTCTCTTATATTTCACAAATGAATATTTTTCTAGGACATTTTGGCCCACTGTAATAAGCTTCAAATGTCCTTTGAGAATTAACTAGTTTATAGGTAATTTTGAAGATGCTCTCTATACTCATTCAACTAGACCACATCCAAATGTCAATCCTTCCAAAGAAAAAATTCAATACATTAAGACCTAAAGGGTTTAAAATTATGACAAAAATGTAATAAAAGGTGTCAAAGATCATTTCCTTTCCTTTCCTTTCCATGCCATGCCATGTCATGTCATGCCTTGCAATTCCATGTCTTGCCATTCCTTTCCTTTGAATGCCTTCTAGTTCCATGCCTTACATTCCCTTGCATTTCCATGCATTTCCTTGCCTTACCATACCATGTCATTCCATGCGTTGCATTTCAATGTCTTGCCTTGCCATGCCATGCCATGCCATGCCTTGTCTTTGCATGCCTTTCCATGCCATCCCTTGCCTTGTCATGCCATGCATTGCCTTCCCTTGTCATGCCATGTATTGTCTTTCCTTTCCATGCCTTGCCTTTCCATGTCTTTCCTTGCCTTTCCATGCCTTGTCATTCCATCCCATGCCATGCCATGCCTTGCTATTGTATGGTATGTCTTTCCTTGTCATGACTCTTCCTACCATGACTTGCAATGCCATGCCTTGCATTCACTTTCCATTCATTGTATTTCCATACCATGCCTTTCCATATAATTCCTTGCCTTTCCATGCCAAGCCATGTCATTCCTTGCCTTTGCATGCCTTTCCATGCCATACCTTGCATTTTCTTGCCTTTCCATGCCATGCATTTCCTTACCTTGCCATGCCATGCCATGCATTACCTTTGCATTACTTTCCTTGGTATACCTTCCCTTGCCATCTCATGCCTTGCCATGCCATGCCATTCCATGCCTTGCCTTTCCTTGCTTTGCCATGTCATGCCATTCCTTGCTATCATATGGTATGTCTTTCCATGCCATGCCCCTCCATACCATGCCTTGCAATGCCATGCCTTTTCTTTCCATACCATGACATACCTTTCCATGCCATGCCATGCCTTGCCTTTCCATGCCTTTCCATACCATGCCTTGCATTTCCATGCCATTCCATGCCTTGCTATCATATGGTATGCATTTCCATGCCATGCCCCCCCCATACCATGCCTTGCATTCACTTTCCATGACTTGTCTTTCCATATCATGCCTTTCCTTTCCATGATATGTCATGCCTTTCCTTTTCATGCCTCTCCATGCCATGCCTTTCATTTCCTTGCCTTGCCATGCCATGCATTTCCTTTCCTTTCCATGCCATGCCATGCATTGCCTTTGCATGCCTTGCCTTTCCATTCCATGCCTTGCTATGGTATTCCATTCCTTTCTATGCCATGCCTTTCCATAACATACAATGATAGGATTTCAGTTAGAGCACCCCTCACTCCCAGGTGCCATGCCTCAGAAGTTGCTTTACTGATTGATTTCGAGAACTAGTGTTTTTCTCAGTTTGAAGCAATGCAAAATTTGGATTAACAGGTCCAATTTATGAAACCATCCCTCAGGTGCAGATGGATAATGTTGTCACTTATTCCATGCCTAAACAAACTTGCATCATCTCATGAAACTCAAAAATCCTACTCCGTTAGGTTTTTATGCCCTGAGGAGGAATTGGTCAAGATTCCCTAAAATGGTTTGGGATGCGAATTGCAACTGGGAATATAATGAAAACAGAGACTCAGTTTGAGGAACCATCATCTCCATTGGATTCCTGGCATAGTATTTTAACTAGATCATCCCTTACTCTCGGGTCTCATGCCTCATAAGTTGTTTTTTTCATCGATTTTGAGAACTAGGGTTTTTCTCAATAAGAAGTAATACAACATTTTGGATTTAGGGGTCCAATTTATGAAACCATTTTTTAGGAGCGGATGGATAATGTGTCCACCTAGTACTTTCCTAAACAAGTTTGTAGCATCTCACGGAACTAAAAAAATTTTCTCCGTTAGGTTTTTATGCCCCGACGAGGAATTGACCAGGAATCCCTGAAATGGTTTGGGATGTGACTTGCAACTGGGCATAAAATGAAAAATAAGACTCGAATTGAGTAACTACTGACTCCGATGGATTACTAAGATAGGATTTCAACTATATCGCCCCTCTCTCGAGTTCCATGCCTCAGAAGTTGCTTTATTCATTGATTTCTAGAACTATTGTTTTGCTCAGTTTGAAGCAATGCAACATTTGGATTAAGGGGTCCAATTTAGGAAACTGTTCCTCAGGAGTGGATGGATAATGTGGTCACCTATTCCATGCCTAAATAAGATTTAATCATCTCACGAAACTCAAAAATGTTGCTCTGTTAGGGTTTTATGCCATGAGGAGGAATTGACCAAGAGTCCCCAAAATGGTTTGGGATGCAACTTGCAACTCGACATATAATTAAAATTGAGACTTAGATTGAGGAACCGTCATCTTCTTTGGATTCCTAGCATAATATTTCAGCTAGATCACCCCTCACTCCCAGGTCGTATGTCTCATAATTTGTTTTTTTCATCGATTTATAGAACTAGAGTTTTGTTCAGTAAGAAGCAATGCAACATTTGGATTTAGGGGTCCAATTTATAAAACCATACCTCGGGAGTGGATGAACAATGTGGTCACCTAGTCCATGCCTAAGCAATTTTTCATCATCTCACATAACTCAAAAATGTTTCTCTATTAGGTTTTTATGCCCTGAGGAGGAATTGGACAAGAGTCCCCGAAATGGTTTGGGCTACCACTTGTAAATGGGAATATAAAAAAATACAAGACTCAAATTGAGGAACCATCATCTTCGTTGGATTCCTGGAATAGGATTTCATCTATATCACTCCTCACTCCCGAGTCCCATGCCTCAAAAGTTGCTTCTTTCATTGATTTTGAGAACTAGGGTTTTTCTTAGTAAGAAACAATGTAACATTTGGATTTAGGGGTCCAATTTATGAAACCATGCATTAGGAGTGGATGGACATTGTGGTCACCTATTCTATGCCTAAACAATCTTACAACATCTCATGAAACCCAAAAATGTTGCTCTGTTAGGTTTTTATGCCCTGTGGAGGAATTGACCAAGAGTCCCTGAAATGGTTTGGGATGCGACTTGCAAATGGGCATAAAATGAAAACCGAGACTCGAATTGAGGAACTGTTGAATCTGATAGCTTATTGGGATATGATTTCAGCTAGAGCACCCCTCACTCTCAGGTGCCATTCCTTGGAAGTTGCTTTACTCATTGATTTCGAGAACTAGTGTTTTGTTCAATTTGAAGTAATGCAACATTTGGATTAAGGGGTCCAATTTATGAAATTGTCCCTTGGGAGATGATGGATAATTTGGTCACCTAGTCCATGCCTAAACAATATTGTAGCATCTCACAGAACTCAAAAATGTTGCTCCGTTAGGTTTTTATGCCCTGATGAGGAATTGACCAAGAGTCCTCGAAATGGTTTGGGATATGACTTGCAACTCATTATATAACAAAAAATGAGACTCGGATTGAGGAACTATCATCTCCGTTGGATTCTTGGCATAGGATTTCAGTTAGAGAACTCCTCACTCTCGGGTCCCATGCCTCAAAAGTTGTTTTTTTCATCGATTTGGAGAACTAGGGTTTTTCTCAGTAAGAAGCAATGCAATATTTGGATTTAGGGGTCAAATTTATGAAACCATGAATCAGGAGAATATGGACAATTTGATCACCTATTCCATGCCTAAACAATCTTGTATCATCTCACATAACTCAAAAATTTTGTCCGGTTAGGTTTTTATGCCTTGGGGAGGAATTGGCCAAAAGTCCCCGAAATGGTTTGGGATGCGACTTGAAACTGGGAATATAACAAAAAATGTGACTCTTATTGAGTAATCGTTGTCTTTGTTGGATTCCTAGCATAGGATTTTAGCTAGATCACCCCTCACTTCTGTGTCTAATACCTCGAAAGTTGTTTTTTTCATCAATTTTGAGAACTAGTGTTTTGCTTAGTAAGAAGCAATGCAAAAATAATATCTCAACATAAATTGTGAAATATTATTTATGATTGCATAGAAAAAATGGGTACAACATTGGTGGACAACTGCAGGATATGGGCACAATATTTGGAGGAAGAGAAAGAAGAGAAATTGCTCAAAGAAATTTACATAGTGGGTAAATCCAAGGGACTGGTGGAAGCGTTGGGATGGAATCCACACATCGACACAACAATGAAAGTGCTAGGATGGAATCCACGCATCGACACAACAACGAAATAATTTTCATTGGTATAAGTTACAATATTTTGTTTTGTTTTGAAGACGTGTGTTTCATGGAATTTCGTGGTGTTATATCATTTTAATTCTTATGTGCTATTTCCATTTCGAAACTTCAATTATGAAGTTATTGTTTGTTACTTTTCAATCCTTTCATATTCTATTTCTATTTCCAAATTTCAATTCTGAAGTTAGTGTTACTTTTCAATCCTTTGCATTTCTATTTCTCTATTTTAAATTTATTTTAGAAATAATTGTGTCTGAGGTAGAAAATAAAACTATTGTATTTTATATTTTACTCTTCAAAAGTGTATAATCTATATTTATATAATTCAGAGGTTTTGATATTTTTATTCTACTGAAGTGGAAAATAAAAATATTATATTTTATTCTTTAAACGTGTGTAATCAAAATTTATACAATTCTACTGAAGATGAATCCATTTCTAAATTCAGAAATGGATTTTAAACAACAAGAAATAATGATTTCGTGCAAATTTATATAGCCAGATTCCAGCAAAAAAACCATTTGGTAGAACAGTTACACAACGCCTATAGGTTAATGTTGTTTATTTAATTGGTGTGAAGTGAGCAGTTTGCTAACTTAATGGGCATCCCTGCTTAATATCCCTGTAGTTAGCAAAGAAACTAGATCTGTTGTTGTAAAGACCCACACCATGTTTCTTGTACTTTTGAATATATTTGTTTCAAAGGCATGATTAATCTTTTTGGTGAATTTATTTGACTATTTTTCCAACAATTTGGCCATGGATTTCTTCATGCCTGAATTGCAAGAACATATTAATATCTTTTTTCATGAGTTCGAAGGATGACCACCCATAATTCTCACACTAGCCATGATAATGCCTTTGACTCGGTGTATGTTGATTGCTTGAGATTAAGAATCATATATTGGTGTTGTGAACCCATTGGTACTGACCTATTGCTGTGGAGGTTTTGTTGAGTATGTTGACCTTTCTTATGCAATCGACGAGTCATTTTTTTTCATTTCTTTTTATTGCGAGTAAGTGAAATTGGTTGCTAGTTGTGGTTGTGCCAACTAAGATTAGATATGTTGTGGACGAGATCCATGAATACCTATAATAGAAGACCAGATCAAGTTGTTGATAGAGTTGTTTGGGATTCACTGGGTGAGGCGTTAATGTCCAAGGTTAAATTGCAGCCAAGGTGAGGAGTTAATGGCTGCCAATGGTGTATCTTCTATGTGTAGGACTACACATTCTGTTTGGACATGT
Organism: Picea sitchensis; assembly: GCA_010110895.2. Lineage (NCBI taxonomy): Eukaryota > Viridiplantae > Streptophyta > Pinopsida > Pinales > Pinaceae > Picea > Picea sitchensis. The sequence goes on along the minus strand of SNQJ01S0003669.1, from coordinate 285,883 downwards.
CGAGTACATTGTTTTTGGCTCATTTGTTGCACATGCTATATTATGGAGGATTAGTATCTTTGTTGAAGGATTGAATCTAAGAATAGGGATATTATGTGATAATTTTTTTATTTATTTTACCAGTGATCCAAAGAAAGGAAGCGTGCAAAATTATAATCGCTCTAGAGGCCAAATTTATGCATGTCAACTTAATATGTGATGCGATGCGATGTTTGTTACAACTGACTCCTTTAACTATTACTGATTACTAGTGTGAAGTATAGGAGATTCAAGACTAAGTTTAGAGAATGATGTTGATGTTGTAGATGTCGAAGATGTAAGCTATCAAATATGTTTATTACTCAAAAATATGTGTATGACTCAAGAGAATAAGTAGGAAGAAACATTTGATCATACATATTACTAATCTGGATATTTTTTATCCTTGGGTAACAAATTTGAAATGTATATAAGGGTTTGATGATGGTTTAAAAAGTGACAATGGGGTGTCAAGGAATATTCTCACACATGAACATACTCACGTTCTTAGAAACAAGCACGCCTTGGTGAGTTTGTAGCTTGAACCACCATAAAGGCTACTAACTCAATGCCAATTAGTTGTTCTTAACAAAAAGTGGTCATTCCTAAGAATATGTGCATGCTCTAGAAATGCCCATGCATTATTGTAATGTTAATTTGGGAAAAGGGCCACCACAAGTTCATTGTTACCAAGAGTGTTTTAGGATTTCTTGAGCAAATTGAGGAGCAATATTTCTCTTATTAAAATTATAAAAAGAAAAATAAACAATTTTCTCTTATTAAAATGAAACATACTTAATTAACATGGAGGGTGCACCTCTATAAAACCCAAACCCAACATAAACACATGAATACAAACCAAACCCCATCCTAGAACCAGAAAATATAAACATTGACCCAGCATAAACACACGATGACAAACCAAATCCCATCCATCATTGAAATTGATATTGGGTTGATGTCACTAAGAACCCTTATACAAGACTTAAGAAATACTAGAGAACCCTCACGTCTTTCACTAGACACATCTTGAAATACGATTGCTACTTCTATTGCAAATGCTTAAGGGCACTTTGAACACATTTTTAATTACAAGGCTAGAATGTTTGACTATTTAAGGATGGGTCTAGATAAAAACCAATTCATAGACCACAACATTTAAAAACAAGACTGGATTGCATTGTTTATTGGCTTGACAACCAGAACACGACCTCTAGTCATAAATAAACAAATCTGTATGTATTGGTGCACCTACCAACTATTTTTAGAAAATTAGATGGATAGATGATTCATGGTATTTGACAAAATTCCCTACAATAATAGAGAGGTTCCTTTGTATTTCCTTAGGAAATTTTGGGATGAGTTTTTTTTAGGTCACCACACTACAACAAAACATACCATTAGCACCTAGATTAGCGCTAGAATTTAGTGCATTTCAGTGCATGGATTGGGTCGATTGGATTCCACAAAACCTAGAGCTAAATGATGTGTTCACCTCGAAACTGAATTTAGCACCTAGTTTTGCTCCTGGTTTAGTGCCTGGTTTTTCTCCTAGTTTAGTGCCTAGTTTTGCTCCTAATTTAGCACCTATTTTTGCTCCTGGTTTAGTGCCTAGTTTTTCTCCTGGTTTAGTGCTAGATTAATGCCAAACTTGAGATATAGCTCCCTAAATTGAGCCCAAAATAGATTCTGGTTTAGCACCCCATTTAGTTCTTGATTTAGCACCCAGTTTAGCTCATGATTTAGCGCCTTGTTTAACACCTAGTTTAGCTCCTGGTTCAGTGCCTAGTTTAGATCCTAGTTTAGCTCCTATTTTAGCACTTAGTTTAGCTCCAGGTGTATCTCCTAGTTTGGTGACTAATTTATCTCTTGGTTTAGCTCCTAGTTTAGCGCGTAGTTTAGCTCCAAGGGTGGCGCCTAATTTAGCTTCTGGCTTAGCACCTAGATTAGCTCTAGGTGTGGCACCTAGTTTATCTCCCAATCATGCTTCTACTATAGCATCGGAAATAGCTTCTATTTTGTCTTCCAAATTAACGCCAAGATGTGCTTCCATTATTGCATCTTTTTTTGCTTTCAGAATTGCTTCCTTGTTAGCTCCATGGTTTGCTTCCTTCTAGTTCCAAGGCCTGCTTCCTTTTTAGTGTCTATTTTTACTTCTTTTTTAGGTCCAGGGTTTGCTTCCTTTTAGTTTTGGGATTTGCTTCTTAATTAACATCCAATTTTTCTTCTTGTTAAGGAACCAATTTATCTTCCTACTTAAATCTATAAATAACTTCAAGTATGGCTTCAAATTTAATGTTGATTTTTACTTCCATTTAGAGCCACATTTTGCTTCCATTTTAATAACTCATGTTGTGTCCTTTATAGCTTCCATTTAGTAATTTAATTTTTTTTTATTTCAATTTAATTAGTTAAATATATCATGCATCTTAAAAAACTTATATTATTATAGAGTAAGTCATATCGCATTTGAAGTATTTTATATGATATATTTTATAAATATTTTTTAGGGAACTGGACATCCATACAAACTAACAACATCATTACACTGATTAAATATCCATCTAAATAAAATCTACAACACACCGTATATATAAAATAACAATATAATGATTATAACATGATCATCATCTATAATTAAAACTAGTCAAATATATCAATATTAGATAAGTATCATGTCAAACAACTTATATCTTTAATACCGATAAGATCATCAATGATCATCATATATAACTACAACAAGTGAAAATCAAATATTAAAATAGATCAATACAAATTCAAAATGATACATGGCCAACAGTGGACGTAAGCTAAAATGATATATGTCCAAATGATAAATGATGTAACTCAAAATGATACAAGTCAAGATGATATATTTCAAAATGATATAAGTCAAAATGATAAATATCAAAATGATAAAACTCAATAATATGGTATTGTAGGTGAAAATTATGCATATGATAGTAAACATGAAAATAACCATCATAACGATATATCAACAATGATCCATGATGGAGTCTACATGATCAATGTCACTGGATACTACCAACAACTAGGTCATCATCATTATCCTAATCATCATCAATGTGGTCATCATCGTCGTCATTCACAGTGTCTTCTTCATCTGCCTCATCATCATCATCTCCCATGTTTGTATTATACCCATTATAATCTAGATCTATCTCATGAGGATCAACCGGATCTTCTGGAAGACCCATGTTCTGCAAAAAATAACATTCAAAATGAAAAGTTATTATTTATTTCATGCAATATTTAATTTTTGTGTTATATTTATAATATTACAACATATGAACTGAAACCATAATCATATTACATCATATCAAAGTGCATATACCATAATAAAATTTCAAATAAGTTACAAATAAGAAGTCATTCCAATGATGTAAAACATGCAACAATTTCAATAAATGTTAGTAAAGATCGTAATTTTTTTTTTATACATTTTAACTATCAACTGTAAATTCTATTACATAACTGTAAGTGCCAACCCTCTCCATTTTATGCTATATATGATTATTTTTTCCTATAAAAATCCTTTGAGAGTTAATTGGTCTATATATCTTCTTCTCTTATATTTCACAAATGAATATTTTTCTAGGACATTTTGGCCCACTGTAATAGGCTTCAAAGGTCCTTTGAGAATTAACTAGTTTACAGGTAATTTTGAAGATGCTCTCGATACTCACTCAACTAGACCACAATCAAATCTCAATCCTTCCAAAGAAAAAATTCAATACATCAAGCCCTAAAGGGTTGAAAATTATGACAAAAATGTAATAAAAAGTGTCAAGGTGTATTGCCTTGCCTTGCCTTGCCATGCCATTCCAGTCATGTCATGCCTTGCCATTCCATGTCTTGTCTTTGTATGCCTTGTAGTGCCATGCCTTGAATTTCCTTACCTTTCCATGCATTTTCTTGCCTTACCATGCCATGCCATGCCAGGCCTTTCCTTTCCATGCCTTTCCTTGCCATCCCATGCCCTGTCATGCCTTGTCTTTGCATTCCTTTCCACGCCATCCCTTGCCTTGTCATTCCATGCATTTCCTTCCCTTGTCATGCCATGCATTGTATTTCCTTTCCATTCCTTGACGTTTTCATTCTTTTCCTTCCCTTTCCATGCCATTGCATGACTTATTGTTCAATGCCATGTCATGCCATGCCCTACTATCATATGGTATGCCTTTCCTTTCCATGCCTCTCCATAACATGAATTGCAATGCCATGCCTTGAATTCACTTGCCATGCATTGTCTTTTCATACCATGCCTTTCCATATCATGCCTTTCCTTGCCATGCCAAGCCATGTCATGCCTTACCTTTGCATGCCTTTCCATGTCATACCTTGCATTGCCTTGCCTTGCCATGCCATGCATTTCCTTGCCTTGCCATGCCATGCCATGCCTCGCCTTTGAATTCCTTTCCTTCCCATGCCTTTCATTTCCATGTCTTTCCTTTCCATGCCATGCCATACCTTTCCTTGCCATGCCATGCCATTCCTTGCCTTGACTTTCCATCCCATGCCATACCTTTCCTTGCCATGCTATTCCTTGCCTTGACTTGCCATACCATGCCATACCATGCCATGCCATGCCTTGCTATAATATGGTATGCCTTTCCATGCTATGCCCCTCCATACAATTCCTTGTCTTTCCATACCATGCCATAGTTTTTCATGCCATGCCATGCATTTTCTTTGCATTCCTTGCCTTTCCATGCCATGCCATATCATGCCTTTCTATCGTATGGTATGCATTTCCATGCCATGCCCCTCCATACCATGCCTTGCAATGCCATGTCTTGCATTCACTTTCCATGCTTTGTCTTTCCATACCATGCCTTTCCATATCATTCATTTCCTTTCCATGCTATGTCATGCCTTGCCTTTGCATGCATTTCCATGCCATGCCTTTCATTTTCTTTCCTTCCCATGCCATCATTGCCTTAGCTTGCCATGTCATGCCATGAATTGCCTTTCCATGCCTTGCCTTGCCATGCCATGCCTTTCCATGCCATGACTTGCTATGGTATTCTATGTCTTTCCATGCCATGCCTTTCCATAACACACTATGATAGGATTTCAGCTAGAGCACCCCTCACTCCTGGGTGCCATGCCTTGAAAGTTGCTTTATTCATTGATTTTGAGAGCTAGTGTTTAGCTCAGTTTGAAGTGATACAACATTTGGATTAAGGGGTCCAATTTTTGAAACTATCTCTTGGGAGAGGATGGATAATGTGATCACCTATTTCATGCCTAAACAAGCTTGCATCATCTCATGAAACTCAAAAATGTTTCTCCGTTAGGTTTTTATGTCTTGAGGAGGAATTGGCTAAGAGTCCTCGAAATGGTTTGGGATGCGACTTGTAACTGAGAATATAACAAAAACTAAGACTTGTATAGCGAAAACAACGTCTTCGTTGGATTCCTGGCATAAAATTTTAGCTAGATCACCCCACTCTCGGGTCCCATGCCTCATAAATAGTTTTTTTCATCGATTTTGAGAACTAGGGTTTTTCTTAGTAAGAAGCAATACAACATTTGGATTTAGGGGTCCAATTTATGAAACCATGCCTCGAGAGAGGATGGAAAATTTTTCCACGTATTCCATGCCTAAACAAGCTTGTATCATCTCATGAAACTAAAAAATGTTGTGTTAGCACTGTATACTTTGTGCTAATTCAGCGTTTGTAGCACCAATGAAATTTGGCACTTTTGTAGCATATTCAAGTTTCGTAATGTTGGTGTACTAGTTGTTGGAACCAGTGTTTCAAAAGACAAAAAAATATGGTTTTGGGAAAAATCTATATGTTTGGGGAAATAAAAGTTATTTGGATTTTATAGCCAAATTTTGTTCTCGAGCTTATGTCTAGGGTTACATTTTATTTAGCTAAAACCATTGGGCCCAAAGTCCAAGTTTTCTAGCAACCATCAAAGTCAACTTATGCATACAAGTCAACACCTAAGTCTAGCACCAATTCATCAAGGAGGAGTCAAAACACCCGAGACCAAGCACTAAAGCCAAGGGAGGGAGCCCATAAGGGGCATTATTTTCTCAACACGTCGATGCACATGGAATCGATTTCCCAGGTGGCGTAGGGAAGCCACACCAACATCCACAAAGTGTCACAAGAAAATACAATGAGCTCCAGTCTCTTTCAAACACATATATGCTATCAAAGGAGAATATGAAGTTTCATCTAAGTCAAAGCGTCGAGCAAGTTTTAGGAGGTCAGATGGCAGCTTGCGTTTGGGGTTTTAGCTGGAGAAAATATGTAGACATATGACAAGTGTTCTATATAGCGTTGACAACATTAAAGACAAAGCACAAGGACACGAGGAGGAATAATCCACATGGGGCCAAACCGATTTATCAACGTATATATGTTCATTAAAAGTGTCGGGGCATATTTCATTTGCATGTAGGGATCCAAGATTTCAAGGGAGATATCTCCTCTAAATCCTTTCCTTCATATTTAAATTCGACTTCATCCTTTTCAATCAAACTATTGTGAATAAATTGCATGGAATAGTCAATTTTTCAATTGTCAAGGCATCAAGCTTCGGGAAGAAAAGAGAAACTCTTCTCCAAGATATTTCTGTTCTTACAGGTGCATAGATGGAGCATCTCATTTTTATGACCAAATGATCATATAATTCACTTCAGTCTCACACCAAGATAGCAGAGATCCTTTTTGAGACATATGGCATTCCATATTTATCTTTTGGAGTTGATGTTGCATTCAATTATGAGTATAATCAGTAATTGGAAAATTGTGACAGTGATGGTCTAGTTGTGTGTGCAGGTTTTATCACAAACCATGATATTCATGTTATAAAGGGTAAACCCATTGAAGTTGAGAAGGAAAAGGATGATGTTCCAATGGAGAGAAGAAGCAATCTGATGTTGAAATCAAGATTGGGTCTCAATAAAATTCGTAGTGAGGAAATAATTCTAGAGTCTGCTTCTAGGATATAAAATTTGATGTTGGGGATGTTTCAGGGTCAAATGCTAGAAAGTCTACCGTTGAAATTTCCGAAGATCCAGTTGTCCATACTAAACTTGCCTCTGATTCTAAATTTGCATCACTAAACTGTTTTTCTGGATATTGTCCTCAAGTCATGACATTTTATGCTTGAAGAAGAGAAAGAAACAAAACTTGTGTAGCATTGTCACGCTACACAAGTGTTGTAGGTTTTATTTGATGCAAAAGGATATACAAGTTGGAGTTGCTGGAATTTTTGTTTTGAATCAAGATACTCCTGAAATTGACTTTGTGTCATCATCAATTGTTTCTCTTGAAAAGGTTATTAAAGTTGTACGAGGAAGAGTGCCTCTACTATTTGTGTAACACACCCACTATCGAAATTTAAAAAAAAAAATTGGATTAATCTCCCACAAATGAGAAATCTCTAGAATCCTGCATTAGCGAAATGCCAATCCCTGGTTCTATATCGGGATTCGGGGTTCCTTCTATCGAGGTTTCGACACCCACAATGTCTTGGCAACTTCAATCACCGATCTCTGATCTTCGATTCACTCCTTGGTTGCCTCAACCCCACTTGGCTAAGCCTTTGATCCACCCGATTGGTTCCTATATGACCATACGATAGCTTCTCGTCAGGGTTTCGGAGTTTGCGGTGCCGAGGTGCACATGTACTCAGAACTCCCGATCCTCCGATCCCTGATGTTCTCCTAGCGTATTGGTTTTCCGGGATAAGTCTTGGTCAATACGACCACGACGTTCACAAGACCACAGTCTTAATTCTTGTCGGGGTTTGGCGCCTTTCAATGTCATGGCGCACAAGTCCCCTGGATTCTCGACGCACCTTTACATTGGCTAGCCCCCTTGGATATACCATGGTCCATATGACCACTTACCATATGACTGCAGCCGTATAACCTTCCATCGGGGTTTCGGCATTTGCGATGACACAAAACACCTATACCCGGGGCTTGCGATATCCCGATCCCCGATTCTCTCTGGATGCTCGACACGTGTCCCTTGGATCAAGGGCTTATGATGGTGTCGGGAAGTCGCATATCACGGTTTCGTAATGCAAGGGTTTCATGTCCTTGAAATCCCCGATATGCCGAACCCCGACTCTCTGGGATCTCTCGCCATGCGTCCTCGCTGATGGACGGTGTTGATCCTGTCGGGAAATCGCGGATCGCGATTTCCTGTTGTGAACATTCCATGTCCTCGGAAACTCTGATCTTCCGATGCATCAAACTCCGATAGCGCCTTGATCTCCGACACCTGTCCCTCAGATGGACGACTCAGATCTTGTCGGTAAATCGCGGATCACGATTCTAGGGGGGGGGCAAGAGTTCTATGTATTCGAAAACCCCGATATGCCAAACTCCGAATCTCCGGGATCCTCTAACATGCATCCTCGAATAATGGACGGTCCAGATCTGATCGAGAAATCGCGTATCGCGATTTCAATATGTATGAGTCTTTTGTTTCAGGAAACCCCGATTTCCCGATCCCCGACTTTACAGGATCCTCTGACATGCGTCCTCGAACAATGGACAGTCCAAATCTGATCGGGAAATCACGGATCGTGATTTCAATATGCAACAGTTCTATACTCCCCAAATCTCCGATGGTAAAAATCCCGACGCCTCCCAAACGCTGACACGTGTCCCGCCGAGATCAACAGCTAGGATCCGTTCTCGGGATTTCGAGGACCACAAGGTCTCGATTTTCTAACTTCACAAAACCTCGATGACCCTGTTGTCCCGATGACTTCTCCAGGATGTTGACACGTGTCCTTCTGAGATCAACTGCTAGGACTCTTCCTCTGCACGCTAGAGTTTAACTCCGGCGCATCTCCTCGAGATATGACAGTTGTCGGGACTAGGATCTAAGATCCGACGGTTCAGATCATTTCTCCTGCATGCCCCCTTTCCAGAAGTTATACTCTGTGCAACTCCTCCCGATCCAATGGTTTATGGGATTTCTGTTCCAGATTCGATGGCTCAGATCACTTCCTCGCCTGCCTACCCCTGCGCTTAACCCCTACGCAGCTTCTCCAGATCCATTGGCTGACGGGTAGTTGGACCAAGATTTAACGGTCTAGATTCATTCTTTTGGGTCTTGG
>SNQJ01S0003669.1:255347-267713 GCA_010110895.2 Picea sitchensis | reverse complement strand
CGTGGTCTCTTTTCCGCACATCCCCTCTCAGCAATTCTGCAATAAATTCAAACTATCATTTACATTCATTGACCTCTTCCTGCAGGTCCATTTACATCACCTATTCATACTTATGTGTTTTTTTTTCCATAGTCCTTGGCCAGTTCAGTTATATTTACAATCTGGGGGAAACAGGGTGTTACAATTTGATGGCAGGATCTGTTGTTGTAGAAATCTCTTTAAAGCATTGGCAGGGTTGTTCTGTATCCATCAAGACATATCTCCGGAGTATGCAAGTATCCTCCTGGCACTCACAAACATAGCCAAAGAATTCCTAGAAATTATAGGTGTTACTACACTGATGATCTGTATATTATGTCATTTATTTCAAGTGTTGAACAATTAGAACAAATGAATTCTAAGAAAGGATGTTTGAATGTAAATTTGTATAACCAACAATAGCATCCAAGTGTTAGTTTGTAACTAAGAAGAGCATTGAGCATCAAATTTGGGATTCGAGTGATTATAGGTTTCAAATGCCAATAAGAACAATCAACAAAGGAATTTGTTATATGGAAAAGCACTTCTAGACATTCAACAACAAATAGATATTGATATCGACATCTCTAGCCAACAATTACACATATCAAGAAGAGGATCATCCTAAATCCAAGGGATTTGACTCTAGAAACTCAACAATTCTAGACTTTGACAACCTGTTCCAAATTTAGTTTTGTGTTGAATTTTTATTTTTTGTTTTGTTTTCCAGCAAAGCAAAGGAGACAAACTGTATTTACTATATATTTTATTATTTTTAAATAAAGCATGATGAAATGGTGGAATGCTCTAATCCATCTGCATTACAGAGGCTGGAAAGAGACAGTCAATTGAGGAACCATATGTCAAGATTGAATTGTTCATTCCAAAGGAACATTTTGGTAATCAAATGATTAGGAGCATCATCAAAGATGTTGCACACGTGGATATAAAGCATTCAACTTGAAAAATCTGTTTTTTCTTCCTCGAAGGGCAAAAGGAAAATAGTTCACATCTGTTAGCATCCTAGAATATAGAAAATAGTTCACATCCGTCAGCATCTTTTTGTAACTGTTACCTAGAGTTTAGGAGGTCATTTACAGGTGTAAAATAGTATTGCAACTACTTTTAGAAAAGTCTAGAGAGATTGAACTCTTGAGCTAGGTTTTGTAAAAGTTCTATATATTCATATGAAAAATACAAAAAACATGGTTCGACTGGCTTGAAAAAAGGATTTCCTTTGTAGCTGGAAAACTATGTATATATAGATGAAATTTAAATACAAGGAGAGAATCTATTTTTTGATAGCAGAGATTCATCATGGTGTAGTCTTTCAGTGTGTTTTATTCTAGTTTATATTCATTTCACTTGTGTTCTTTCTTCTAAAGCATAGTTAAGAGTAAATGATTGGAATTCATCCTTGATAGATGCTCCCTTCATATAGTTAATGCAGGTGTCATGTTTTAATGATTGCAGGTCCAAAATTTACCCTTTGTTAGGTTTTCTATTCATTGTTGTCAGCCTTTATGTTATTTCTTCTAAAGTTACAATTGAGAATTTATCCTTATTAGATGCTCTCATTCGTAATGGGTTTTTCTTATTTATGTCTTGCCATCATCTAAATACTGTTTATTGTTTAAATATATGCTTACTTTGCCTATTTTCCCTCAGAAATACATAGCTTTGTTAATATTCATATAAATCTCAGAAGTTGACTCCATTTCCCAATGGTTTCTTCCTCAAGCTTGTTCTACCAACCTTTTTAAAACAAAAATAAAACCTCTTCTATTGTAGAATCTAAACTCTATGTTCTTATTGATGAATCCATTGAGCTATTACCAGTCATTAGACATCTGAGAGAGCCCTTTCTGGTTGTATAGGTCAGAATGCAATCTAAATTTGGTTTGAGGTTACCTTGGGGTTTCTTTGATATATCCCAAAGAAAATACCAAGTGCTAACATTTTGGCGTTGTTGTTGGGGCCGAAGGTAAAATTTTTCCTTGGGATAAATGACAAAGATTAGATATGATTGTTGATGGCAGACAACATTCAGACATGAAGAGGCTATAAATCATCCACCTAGCGAATCCATTATCAGTTGTATCTAGATGTCAGAGTGTCAATGGCGACTCCACTATCTGAAGGTTTTAAATCTTGAATAAGGTACTAGTGACTCCATTGGATTTTATGAAGAACTCAAATGTTTCTACAATTGTTTCAAGGTATGCATGTTTGAACTTTTCACAGATTTATGGTTTTCTGAATCCTTTATCCAAGGATGAATATTTTTTAAGGAATGGTCCAAAATTTAATGGTGAGGATTTCAGTTTGAATTTGAAGGATATATCAAATTTTCGTGATTTCACTGAGCTTCTTAGAGTCAAACATGAATATGTTTTCCTTAGACTCTTTCATGATTCATTCCAAGGAAAATGTAGAAGTTGGACTGATGGTTTACCCACCAAATCCATAAGATCTTTTTCAGTTTTTTGGGTTGTTTTCTTGGAAACGTGGATGGAGAAGGTAGAATTTGTGGCAAACTCTCCTTCCATTCAAGGTTTTAGAGAATGGAACAATACGTGCATTGATAATGAGGGCGATGAAAACTTTCGTGCATTTTTGTCTTGTTACTTAAATTCATGCAAATGTAGCTCATAAGCCAAGATCCTCTTTTTACAAGAGTTTGCCAAGGACTTTCAGAAAGCTATTGAGGTTTTAGAGATTCAAATTTAGTCCCACAATGTCTAGTATTATAGTCAACCTTTTCCGGCCAAGACAAGAGGAGGTAGTGATGCCCTCAGTTGTCGATATTGACGAATGTTTTGTGTCTGAACATGAGTTTGACAATGCACAGTTGAAAAAATAGTTTAACATAGAGAGTGTTGGCCCTTGACCAAGTATTGAGGATCCTTGGTTAGGGTTCACCTATTTTGGGACTCTGACAGGATTTCGAAGGTGGAGTGCAAGTCGAAGTGGAGATCACGGGATCTCGGCCCTTTGTTTAGAGATTTTTGGTTTTGGGCTTATGTAACGGGTATGGGGATGTCGACCCATGGGTTTACCCATGGTTAGACCTTTTTGTAATGTATAAATAGATGTCTAGGTGTTGTAAAGAGGGGCTTGGTACCTTGCTAAGTGCTAAAACAAGATAGGCATTTGTGTGATGTTGTGCTAAGGATAATTGTAAGTGTTTTGTGCATACTATGTGAGGCTTGCAAGGCTAAGTGCAAGTGACTGTAAGAGACTGTATAGAGGCTTTGTGTTGTAACCTAGCTCGGGGAAGGAGGATCTAGCGAGGTGTGCCCAGATCTCCTATCTTCTGTGGAGTAGGATTTTGATGCTATGTGCCTATAAGAAGCTTGATCGAAGATAATAAAGGAGAGAAGAGTTGGTGGACATAGCCCAAGGCTGGGGGTGAACCAAGTATATCTTGTGTTGTGGTTGCTTTGTGCATTGTGAATGTTTTATTGTTTATATGATTATTTCTTAGTGTAACGATGTATACTTAGATGAATATGATATATTAGTGCCTAATGATGTGAATAAGATGCTAGATCTGATCTGTGTTGATATGCTTAGTGCCTGAATATATTAGATATGGATGAATACCGTGTTTCTCTGTAATTAGGGTTTATCTGCGATGTAAACAAAGGTTAAATGCTAATGAAATATAACTACTAAGTGATCTATTGAGGTGTTACAATCACAAATATGTGTCCCAGCTAAAGTTGCAGACACTGGAGTCGTGCAACCAACCCTACCTCTACCTTGGGTGAGACTTCATATGCTTCACAGGTGTTGCCAAAAGGGCCAGTAGTTAGGGTTGTATTGGTGTGTTCTTAGGGTTTTGTTGGTGCACTGTTGAAGCATTGAACCCTGGGTCTGCCCCTTTGTGCCAAAAAATGGTTCCGTTGCTGGGACCTGAAACTATGATTGCTGGGAGATGAAGAAAAGAGAAAGCTCTGTGCATAGATCTATTGCCCTAGTGTGTAGTATTTTACTTGAATGCGAAGCTCTGTGCTAAGAAAGGAGGTAGATCTGAGGAAAAGAGGTAAGATTAGTGAAACATTTTTTTATTATTAAAGAGGTAAGATATGCAAGATTTTTTCTTTGATAAAATTAAGATAAGTGGAAATTTTTGTTTCAAAAGTATGGATCTAGGTGTGTTTGATAAATTTTGTCCTAGCTTGAAAACTAGGGCACAGTTAGAAGAAAGAATATTTGATATGAATAGATTTGATAGAAATAATGAAAGGTGTTTTATTCATATGCATAGAAAGAATGTTTGGACTAACAAATGGATGCAAGATCCTAGGAAGAATTTTATGTAGGTTAGTTAATATGATCCTAGTGCGCAGTACATGAAAGGATGGAGATCATTTAACATAAAAAGAGGATTAACCCTTTGTTACAGTTTCAGAAGACCATGACATCTTTCTAAGTAATTCCTTGGGAGAAGATCTAGTTGTCTTTGTTGTAAATCTATGGATCATGAAGTTTTGGATTGCCCTAGAATTATTGCTAATCTTGAAAGAATGAATATGATACAAGAAAACCTCTAGGAAGGTCAAGAAACTGAGACCATGACAAAACATCAGAAAGAATCAAAGAATGTATTATTACAAATGAAAGAAACCCTGAATGATCACAGAAATATCAACTTGTCAGAGATATTCAAAAAAAAATGGTGCATACAAACAAGAATAGGAGACTTCGACATTGACTGTGTTCTAGACGAGGAAACACAGGTGAATATCATGATAGAAAGAACCTGGGAAATTTTAGGAGAGCCTACTATCAGTCCTTCATTAGGAGGAATATTATTATTTAGAGGAAAGATGATAACCCTATGTGGAAGACTTACTCATATATCTATGAGTGCTCATGGAACTTTGACAGAGGAAGATTTTGAGGTTGTTAAATTTATTGAGAGCGACACCCCATTTGCTATGTTACTAGAAAAAAATTGGATTGAGAAGGATCAGACCAGAACAAAAGAAGAGGAAGCCCTAGAACAGAAGAAGAAAGAACTAAGAGACTTCATGAAGAAGAGGATAGCACACTTAGTAAAAGAACAAGAGGACCATTCGAATCTATTGAGGACCAACAATCCGGATGTTGAAGATGAAATAACCCATGAAGACTTACAATATCTGTCTGTACAAAAGAGTAGAGCACCTACCTCAGGCAGAGAAGAAGTACTACTCTCTAACCCTATGAAATAATCTCAACAACGCAAAGTTACTATGTTGAGTACAGATAAGAATCAGAATGGGAAGAGGAACCCAATAACACATATCACAGGGAAAAAGGATAGAAATCTTAGCAAGAAAAAGGCAAAGTTGGAAAAATTATAGGAGGTTCCAGAGGGAACTTCGCAGAAGGAAGGTTTTCAAAACTGGAACTTCATCAGGATATCAGAACAACGCAAAATGACACCTCACCATGGCTGAGAGATATAACCATTGAAGGCATTATGACCATTATGCCAATGCTCCTGAACGGTTAGAACAACAATTACGACCAGAAATATCGCCATCAAACAATTGGGATCACTCTGTAACGGAAAAAACTGCATTGATGAAGGCTTCTTGCCCGTTGGAGAGATATATTACCTCGTTGTCTACTTATTCCATTGACTGTTGCATCGAGAACACTTTCGTGAATTGTATCCAAGCCAACGAAAGAACTCATTGCTACCGCGTTGTGTTTACTGAGATCAACACATGTTCTATTGCATTGAGCATTCATTCATTGACCTGAGTTATTCGATCTTGAGCATGCATGTCAGACAAACTCAGCGCCATGGAGAAGTCAGTTGAAGAAGTTATAATCGATTTAATGGCCGCAAAAGTAATTTCCGCAAGAATTCAAGCTTCCTTGAAGAGAGGAGTGCAAGCCTTTCCGTCGACTGCTCGTAGATCTGGACCATCCCAACCTATAGCCGAGAAAAGAACCAAGCATTAAGATGACTTGGCGAACGTGAAGTTAATGCCGACTATCTTTCTCGACTACATCCTACCTCTAGGCAATGCGTTGAGTCATGACAGTGTCCCCAGAGACTTCGATTACACTCTAGTTACTGTGTACCTCTCGAAGGGAATACGTACAATTCGACTGCGGCTGGATAAGATCATGGAATTAAAATTTAGTGACTTGAACCTAGGGGATTGCAAGAACCACAGTATGCTCGCTCCTCACACGTATTTGACTAGGACAAAGGGGAAGAACTCAAGGATAATCCCTCAACCATGGACTATGGACCTCGTGCAGTCTATTGTCCTGAACGTAATGAAGATACCACATTTTGGAATGCACCAAGAGGTTAACGCGTGCGTTAAGCTCCTGATGTCGTGCTTCCGTGGCAAATATCTATGGATAGATAGACGCATTACCATCGATCCAGCATTGATCCATAGGTTCACCAGATTGAGCATGCAGGGACTCGACCCGCAAGAATTCTATCTAGGGAAGGCTGCAGACCATGCACTGACACAGAGGATTAAGGATACATATGGCGATGTAGAAAAGGGGACGCAAGGATACAAGGTAGCTTCCATCCAGAATGGCGTAGTGCGCCTGGCCTGCCAGCTGATCGTAGGAAAGCTAGTGAGAAAGAAAATACCTACGCAAGTCACATGGTTCATTATCGATATTGCTGGAAAATGTGTGGAATGACTCTAGATGAACTGGGAAAAGTGCTTAGTCAACCAATTAGAATTGGATTGCTGCGAACTACAGGATCAAGGCTATGAGTTCCATTTTAGCTGGATGTTGATCCTCATCATGTTTATTTCTTAGGAGATGCCAGAAGGTGTGACCTTCCTGGACATTTAGCCATTTGAGCCGCTCCCTGCAAAGTTCATCACACTATGGTACTCAAACGATATAGGAAAAGAATGGCATTCGAACACGGTATTCCATACATACTATCTCCAGTTAAAGAGGGCTATTGAAGCTGTCCCTCGTATGACGTCAAACACTCTACACCGGTTCCAACCACTTATGAAGTTCCACACAGATCGACACTTCATTTACATCACTGCACATGTAGAAGAGAGTAAAGAAGAGCTTTAGTCATACTATAAGCTCAGAGAGGGAGACCTAGAAGAGATAACCAAGGACTGGCTTGTAGAGCTCCTTATCCCTACTGACCCCATAGAACTATCCGAACCTGAACAAATCGAAAGATAGGAGGCCACTCGCGAAGCACATGATACACTTAGAACTAGATGAAGGAAGAATATTGAAGAGGTCCAACAGTTGAGTAGTACCTCAGAAGAAACCACCTCAGAATCACCCGGACAAGGAGGTGATGACGAAGTAGATAAAGAAGAGACCAATGGAAAAGAAGACAATAGAAGAAAGGTGAAGTAAAAACACCTAGGGATCCTGTTGATGAGGCTAATCCCTCCAAGAAAAGAAAGGTTTCCCCCAAGAAACCTACTTCCTGGAAGAAGTCCAAAGCTACTAAGAATAACCTCTACTCACACTCGATGACTTTGACTTCATCATTGCAGCTGTATCAAACCCCTTGCAGGACCTCTTCCAGAACATTGAATCCAAACAAGCAGCCATTTATGATAGAATTGAGGTAGAACTCAGAGGGGTATAATAGGCCCTTCACTCTAGCCATGCAATTTCCACTGTGCCCCCACCATCAAAAGAACCAGAGTTGGGAGATGAGCCTACCCAACTCCATAGAATAGCTGATGCGACTGAAGCTCACCTTCATCACACATAAGAAGAAAAAGAACAGGCCACATTAGCCCTGAAGAAAGCACAGAAGGAAGTAGTAGAGCAATGTTGAGTTGCACAACAGGATAAGGATGACTTCCAAACAAAGTTTGAAGAGGAGAAAGAAAATATACAACAAGAGAAAGAAAATCTTCTCGTGGAGCAGATTGGAGTAAAAGAAGCAGTCAAAAGAGCACTTCTCTCTGTGACAATCTTAGAACAAAAGGAGGAAGACCCAATGGAACATCAAGTAGTGTAGCTTGTTGAATCAATCCAACAGATTCAACAGAGAATAGAAGACCTAGAGATACAAACAGTGCTGATCACTCCACAGGATGTGCAAGACGAAAGAGAATCCACTGCCCAGAGCACAGTTGAGAGGATCAGAGCATTAACTCTGGAATGTAAACAACTTAGCAATCGAAGTGCACAGACTTATGAGCGACTTACTGAAGACCCTGAATTGAAGACACTAGATTCATAGCTCCAGAAGGAAAAGCAGCAAGCAACGAAAATAAAATTGTAGTTGAAACTGTTGCTAGTAGTTGAGAAGACAAAGAGATCCTAGGAACAATGCACTGCTCAATAGAAGGTCCACACCATATAGAGAAAAGTCATGGAATTGACTCAGAGGCTCCAGCCAGTTCAGGACGAGGCTTGCCAATTGTTTGAGGAGATTGAAGGATGAGGATAAGAGTTGGAACAAGTAGTCACTGCAGTCAAACAACGCTAAGAGGGACCTGTCAACGAAGTAGTTATCCAATATTTCGCTGAGAAGGAGGCCTTGGCATAGCAATAGGTCAAAGCAGCTAGAGACAAGATTGAATCTTTTGAGGTAGAGCTACCCAAACCAGAGTGACTTGGGATGAGTCACATGTGAATTTTGGGGTCCTATTGGCCCTTGACCAAGTTTTGAGGATCCTTGGTCAGGGTTGACCTATTTTGGGACTTCGATAGACTATCGAAGGCAGAGCGTAATTTGAAGCGGATATCGTGGGATCTCAGCCCCTTGTTTAGAGCTTTTGGATTTTGGGCTTATGTAACGGGTATGGGGATGTTGACCCATGGGTTTACCCATGGTTAGGCATTTTTGTAATGTATAAATAGATGTCTAGGCAATGTAAAGAGGGGCTTGGTACCTTGCTAAGTGCTAAGACAAGATATGCATATGTGTGATGTTGTGCTAAGGATAATTGTAAATTCTTTGTGCATACTATGTGAGGCTTTCCAGGCTAAGTGCAAGTGACTGAAAGAGACTGTATAGAGGCTTTGTGTTGTAACCTAGATCAAGGAAGGAGGATCTGGCTAGGTGCATGCAGATCTCCTATCTTCCGCAGAGTAGGATTTTGATGCTGTGTGCCTGTAAGAAGTTTGACCGAAGATAATAAAGGAGAGAAGAGTTGGTGGACGTAGTCTTGGGATGGGGGTGAACCACGTATATCATGTGTCGTGGTTGCTTTGTGCATTGTGAATTTTTTATTGTTTATATGATTACTACTTAGTGGAACGATGTATACTTAGATGAATATGATAGCTTAGTGCCTAATGATGTGAATAAGCTGCTAGATATGATCTATGTTGATATACTTAGTGCTTGAATATATTATATCTTGATGAGTACTGCGCTACTCTGTAATTAGAGTTTATATGTGTTGTAAACAAAGGTTAAATACTAATGAACTATAATTGTTGAGTGCTCTGTTGAGGTGTTACAATCACAGATCTGTGTCCCAGCTAAGGTTACAGACACTGGAGTCCTGCAACCACCCCTTCCTCTACCTCAGGTGAGACTTCATCTTCTTCGCAGGTGTTGCCGAAAGGGCCAGTAGTTAGGGTTTTGTTGGTGCATTGTTGAAGTGTTGAACCCTGGGTCTGCCCCTGTGTGCCAACAGAAAGAACATGTGAAATTTCCAATTTCGACAACCAAATTGTAAAATTCCTTGGGGATCAACAAATAAACTATTGGATCCATGATTTCTATGATCCTATAGCTGAATATATGGAAGGATTTCTCATCTTAATTTTGTAGCCATGTATCCACTATCAGAAACATAAGTATTATGAGTTTCCCTTGCCATCACAAATTCTAGTGTCTATTCAGTTTAAGCACAGTCAATCAGTCATATTATGTGAGCAACTACTTGATTAGGTTTAATGGAAATTTGAGATCACTTAATTCAACACTTGTTCTCAACAAATTAAGGTAGGTATGTGTGCAAATAAGCTTGATGGGAAAGAATCTTTTTCAACATGTTTCAGTTTTAGCGTTCATATTTTATTTTCATGTTTCAGATTGCAGTATGGTTTTCAGTTACTGCATTTTTCAGTTGCAGTAGTATTTTCACTGTAGGTTATAGGTTAGAATTCGAAAGTTGAGTTTGGGAGCATCCCAATGGGTAAGGCATGAGTCTACGGGTTATTTGGCACCACGCAAGGAGGACTCCATCCCCATTGGAGCCAATGTTAGCACTGTATTTTTATAGCCCTAAAATTCCCTACTCATGCATACATGGCATTGGCCTTCTTACTTGCATACTTTTCCAAATCACTGTTGAGGACCTCTATTTAAAAAAAACCATTTTTTGGAACATGTACACGGTCTTCTGCAGTACTTCTGACATACATATGCTTACTACATGATAGACCTCCTGTGTACATATGCTAGCTGCACACTAGACAATCTGCATATACATCCAAAAGTTGCAAGGAATTCGATGGATTTTATGGGTTACAGTTAGTTTCCCAACCAATTCACTTATTGTATCTCATCCCCCAATCAAATAACTATCCTTTTGTCATATAAAAGGAGGTATTGGGGTCTCATTCCATGTTCAAGCATTAGAATGGTGAAGCTTTGCCCATATTCCCTTTCCTTCCTTGCCCAAGTATTTATAGCCTTTTGTGAGTTATTGCCTCAACATTCCCTCTCTATCCCTTTGTATCCCATCAAATCCATTCCCTTCCCTTGAGGTGATCAGTATATTGTGAGAGAAGGCATTCAAAAGGCACACTTGGAACATTGTTAAGAGGAGCCCAGACCAGGTTCGCGGAGTTTTGACCCACAAAGGTTGTAATTTCTCAATCTTTGAGTATTGAATAAAAGAATCTCTTTTCCCTGTCCCAAATGATGGTTTTATGTATTTTCTTTGATTTATACATAAAAATTTAAATCTAACCCTAATCGATGAATACAAATAGTATGTTTATAGCACTGTTTTCCTAGTTGTAGATGCATGCCATCTTTGGGAGGAGACTTGCAGCCTTAAGAGCTACATAATTTGAGGAAGTCAACACCAAACATTGGATGAAAGGTACATTTCTTGACTTGCTCTTTCCTTGATTTCTGTTCATTTGTTTTGTTATGTTTGGGGTAATGTAGAAATTATATTGACTTTTAGGGAGTCATTTTCTCTTTCTATAGTTTAAACACTGGTATAGTTCTAGGAAGGTTTTTTTGGGTTTTTAATTGGTCGTGATTGCCTTTTGAGTTTCAGTCAAGTTTGCTGAGTCTTGTAAGGGTTTTTGATCACTTGCAAGGTGCATACCAACTTTCCCTTCCCTGTTAGTCTTCCTTGTCTTTTTATTTTTTGAAAAGTCTCAAAGTTGTACGCGCCCTATTTTGGGTCAACTCGCGTACATATGCACTCTACACAATAGCCAGCCCATGTACATACGTAGGCTGTTGATGCAACAACCCACGTATTTGTGTCTTGAAAGTGTTTTTTAACAAAGAGAGAGTTTGTCTCTTTCCTGATTGAATTTCAGACTTATCGAGAATTTATTGAACCAGTTAGAGTCTCTGTCTTTGGCCATATCTTGGGTTAAAGTTTCATTTAACTTGTTCTTTAGTTTTTTTTTTTCCCTAAAAGGTTTAGAGTGAGTTGTCAAGTTGTAGATCCTCCATTTGGTTTCTTGGTTGAATACATGCGATCCACAGTTGTATAAGGGTCTTTATCAATCTTGTTTTCATTTTTCTCATTTACAAGATCTTGAAATTTTAGGATTTCTTCATTTACAAGATCTTAAAATTTTGATTAGAAAAGTTGAATTTTTACAAATAATTTTACAATCTTTGCTCTAAGTTAGAAGTATATTTTTTCTTTAAAATGCTTTAAATTTATCTTCCTTATTTGTGTAATGATCCCAAGCCATTATGCAAGGATCATCACTGTTTTGGTGTCTTTTTAAAACTTTTTCTAAGTGAGGTATTTCGTCAAACACTTTGCTGATCTACCGTTTAGATGTGTTTATATGTGTGTATGCAGCAAATAACAAAAAGAGATAACCATGGGACATACCTCAACCATATGAAATAAGATAGACAAGCCAAAACATCTCAATTCTTCTTTATTCATAAAATAGAGAAACCTACTACAATGAAGATGCAGATCTGGAATGCTCAACAGATGGCCAAGAAGATAGACAATAGATAAGAGCTTCTACAAAATGCTCCCGCTAATACAAAATAATGCCTCCAAAGGCTGAATAAGAAATGAAGATCAATACAAGCAGATCTAAATGCCCAACTCTCCCGTTGAAGAATGCCACGCTCCAATAGAAGGCTGAAACCCTCAATAACTCAGCCCTGCTGCCAAAAGTGTCCAATCACCCTAA
>SNQJ01S0003669.1:240322-255337 GCA_010110895.2 Picea sitchensis | reverse complement strand
AGATAGGTGGAATCTTTCACCACCGAATCGTCCTCTAGGGTTTGTTATGTCAAAACCCTCAAAACCCCCAATATTGGGCTCACTAGCTAGAAGCCAGAAATCAAAATAAGATCATGCATGAATATGAGAAGAGGCCCTTGCCTTTCTTTTATACTTTTTGGCTCACCTTTTCCCTCCAAAGTGACTTTCATTTTATTAATATTTAATTAATTAATTAACCTTTTTACCTTTGAAAAGCTCCTTATCTCTCCTTGTGCATTCCCTGGCCACTGAAAGTCACTTCTAGCCATCCCATCCTGTAGTGCTGCTCCTTCCGATTCCAATGAGCTATTACACTGAGAGGTTCCTCCAAGTATTGTGCCCAAAATGCCCTCTTCAGTGATTTTAATTAACTTATAGCTCAAAATAGTCAAAATCATCGAAATCGTCAGAATGGAATGAAACCAAAGACAACCTATGTGGAATGGCTCATGATGATGGAATATGATGATAAATTCCAACTGGACCCCACAATGCCTCTCAAATAACCCTGTATTTGCTATAACATCCATCTGGCTACTCTGGTCATCATAAGTCTCTGCCCTGTGATGATGTCCCAAAGTGGGGACATTAGAATTTGTCTCTTCATAACACCATCAGTTGAATGACCACATCCTTTGTGTAAATCAAGTTTTTAAAAAATAATGCTTAACTTTAAACATACTAGATTTTCTGTTTGTAGGGTTCATCGACTAGTTTAGGTGTTAGGGCCTTGAATTAGGTGTCGAGAGGAAAATCTTCAAGGCCATTTTTAAAACAAACATTAGAGTCTGAGATAGGGATTTTTTTAATTCCAGCATCATAAGAGTTAGCTGAGACCCCCCTCTAACATAGGGGATAAACACGAGGTCACGTGAGGAAAGGAAGAGGAGATAACCCCTCCAAATCCAAACTGAATGTAGTGGGGATTGTATATTGAGGGTGTTTCTTGAAAACAATACCGATCACATTTTACTATGGATCTTCATGGACCTCGAATCCATTCAAGATCCTCAGTTGTATTCCGGACGAATTTATTCCAACACCCTTTAAGGGCTTTAAACTTGTTACCTTGCTCATTACAATCTGCCCGACTGTAGACTGTACCCGCCTGGTGACTGACTCCGAGTTCGAAAATTAGTTGCCTATACTTTACAGACTTACACAGGTGACTTCGGGGGTATACCACGGTACCTAGGGTGGACATTAGATCGCGCTTTGTAGAGTATACCTAGAGGGTGCTTCTATGTTCGAGTTGCACTTGCACTGGTTAGTTTCTCTAGTGTTGATTGGAGTAATTGTCCTTCCCACTAGTTATTCGATTGCTTTATTTATCTTTAGGAAAAATCTAGTGTGTGTGATTTTTGTTTCACGTTAGTCAAGCCTTATTGTGTCATTTGATCATTTCAAAAAGTAGAATATCAACAGCTCCATCGATCGCGAAGGCTTCAAGGTCTATTATCGATTACTTTGGAGCCACATTTTCCACTGTTGAGGCAAAGACTTGATCAAGAAGGATCGTTCAAAGTGACTGGGCCGTAGTAAACTATACCCGAGCCAACTCTAAAAGGATAATTTCCAACACCAGAGGAGTATGTCATTTCTAACCCTAAGACTGAAGGTTTCAAGCCAACAAATCCTTCGATCATCAATTTATCAGTGCCATATTTAATTCAGATCATCCCCCCCAAGGTCACTTCTCAAGAACACCAATTTATTCAGCAAGTGGTGATGGAAGAAAATGCTACTAATTTGATAGGGAGTCCCCAAACTCCCATTATGGATAACACTGGAGGAGGCATTGTACCTCCTCCCCCACCTCCGCTTGTCAAGACTACAACTATCTCGACACCTACAACTTTGAGAAGTGGTTCGATTCCTTTTACGATTTCAACCATTGTCCTATTTATTCAGAATGAGACAGGTGATCCCTTCTCATATTGGATGCTTGATTTCGACTCGAATTTAGTCCTTACTCTACCTTACAGACCATGGTTATGGGGGTAGGGATCTCTAATTATCCCTTGCAAGGATCAATTAAGGGAAATACTTCCCCTTTTAATGTTATTCCTTATGGTGGGGGTCATATACCTCCTTTGTGCCTTCACTCAGAGGCACTTTTCAACAACTAATCAGGACTAAAACTAACTATATCTTGTTTGGTGGAGGTAGTTTCAGACATTCGTCTTATACAATGCTAGTGGGATCTATGTCATTCTCTTTGTTTGGTGTGTTTGGGAAAAAATATTTTCTTCGACCACTTTTTTGACTGGGGCCAACCCCAAATTTGGTCAACAGAACCCACTGCAAGGTATTATTCCTTCATAGGGAGTGAAGACTGGAGTATACTCGACACAGGGTCTTTGGAATCCTTAGCGGGGCTCGTTTCCCTTGCAAGGGATGTCGATCGGGGGTAAACCCTTCCATACTAAATGGAACCCCAAGCAAGGATCTTTCCCCATGCCCATCGGGTTGGCTAGGGGAATCTGCCTCCAAGGTCCTTAGAACACAACACATGGAGCAATCCCTACATAGGTTATGTCATCCAATTTTAGGAGTCAGTCGATGATGCAACAACCGATGCAATTTAATTTTGTTGTTCAAGGCCACATTTTTTACCAAAACCCTAGCCAACAGTCCAACTTTTCCTGGAAACCTGGTGCCATTCAAAATCTAAATCCCTCTTTTCCTATAAATAATTCACAAATGAAACTACCCTTTCTAGTAACTCTACATTTGCTAGACTTGTTAAGATTACTGAATGACCCGATCTGTCATGATCCACATTGGCCCCCCATGCCGACCAGGTTGCCTTCGAATATTTTAAAATTTAAGGGCAAGCTTGGCGAAGATACAAGTGATCATGTGACTACCTTCACTTTTGGTGCTCGTCAAACTTGTTAAAAGATTACTCTGTTTAGTTGCGCCTTTTGTTAGAAAAATAGGATCACGGAGCAATAAAATAAAACAAATGCGGAAATAAAAAACAGAAGAGACACAATAAAATAGAGACATAGATATATGTGGTTCAGCCAGTGTGGGCTACGTCCACTAAATAAATTTCCAGGTCCTTCCTTTATTATTATCCAACAAATCAAGGGATACAACCTACAACACACCTACTGTAACTTCCTCTTATTTCTCTCACAATATCCTCTCTCATAATACAATATTTGCCATGATGCATAGCCATAATAAATTTCCCTCATAAAAGAGGATTCCCTTCTAGGTAAAAAAACCATAACATAACTTATACCGTCAGATATGCGACCTTATAATGAATAGTCCAGATTTACAATGAAATTACAATATACATTTACAAGGCAATTTTTCCTTCAGGGCTTTCACCCTCGAACCCTTGATAGGGGCCCGCTTTCCCCCGGACCCCACAGGGGGGGTAACCCCCCCTGCACTCCACAACATGGAAGAATGTACAATCTTTATGGGTGTAAAGACTTCATGGGTATAAACATGGTTGGAAATAAAGACCTCTAAATTAGGAAGATAATCAGTCTCCACAACCAACACCTTTTTCAACTCACTGTTATAGGGGGTGCTGCGAAGTGGTATATTGAGATCAAATACTCGTGGTACTCTTTCTTTAATGAATTGGAAATGGTATTCTCGAATCATTTCCAATTACTAGTGAAATACGATGCCGACACCTAACTATTGGCCAACTTCGAGAAAACCAAGGATGACCACGTCTCTGGTCATATCCGAGAGTGGCGGCGATGAAAGAGATTGATTAAGGTAAAGGTCCCTCCTTGTTTCTTGCTTGAGTGGTTCTTAAATTCTTTGGTTCCCTATATATCCAAAGACGTAGCAACATCCAGAGTGTTTTCAGAAGAGGAGGCTATTATGAGATCCCAACAAATGGAATTGATCTATTCTTAGTATGGCATGCTCTACAAGAATCTTATCATATGCACCACATTCTACTCCCTATAAGGCCAAACTAAATTCTGGGCCCCACGCTGATGGCATATTGGGATCAACACAAAGAAATTCCACGGATCTATTGTCAAATCAATTGCAACAATTTTCAATACAACAAATTGTTGCTAGCCAGACTCCTAGTTCGTCTGTCCCCGCTACCCAGATGTCGAATGTACAAAGTGTGCATCCGAGGAATCCCAAGGATAACCAGAAGACTGAGGGAAATAAGAAACAACAAAATAAAAAGGGTAAAGGGGATAAAAAGGATTCCAATAATGTTGGCGAGGGAAAAACTGAGAAGAAGAATTCGAAGTATCCATGTAATCTCTGCACAGAAGACCACTTGACTCACCTATGCCCTCGGCTTGGAGAATCCCAGAAGATACTAGAGAAAAAAAATCCCATTGTGTTGACGAACCCTTTTCCACAATGGAAAAATATGGCTCAAGCATCTACATCCACAAGCACAATAGGGGGCAGTTAGGTACCCCTTGCACCTACTACTAACAACCTGTTCACAAACATTTACATGATGAACACCGATGCTCATTTATTGACCACGACGCATGACTACGGAACACCGAAATCTGTCGATAAGGGAAAGGAGGCCACTGACCCATTGAATCCTCTCCAAATTGAGAAGGCAGTGGGAGAAACAATGACTCACATCCCTAAAGTTATGTTTAAGAAGGCTTCCCATAATCCAAATGCGATGACCGATTAGAAGTACTCCATTGTGGAGAATCTGGCATCGACCCCTTGTGTGATGTCTTCTCTGGAGGTCCTCCAGAGTTTCCCCTCATAGAGAAACACTTTGTTGTCCACCTTGGGAGAGACATAGACTAGTAACCTAGGAGATATTGTTTTCGATCCAACTGACCTAGAACCCCATCTTCCTCACCACATTGCCTTTCAGATAGTAATGGCACATACCACAAAATCATTGACATGGAACATTTTCAGTATGGTGGTTGATGAGGGTGCCTTGAATTGTGTGATGTCATTGGCATGTTGGAAGGCCATTGGCCAACCTGAGTTTTCTCCATCGCCTACTTTTCTTACAGCTTTTGATGATTGTTCATTTAGACCACACAAAATATTTCCTTTCTTCCACTTGCAGTTAGGAGGTAAAACTGTGTGTGTCGAAGTTTAAGTAGTCGATGCCCCTCTCAACTACAATCTTTTGTTAGGATGGAGTTGGAATTATGCGATGCATGCAGTGGTTGCCACGGTTTTTCGAGTCATCTGCCTTCTGCATGAGGGTCAAAAGTGACCATCGACCAATTTTCCTTCCCTCATACTGACCCTTCATCGGGGGCTTCCATGGTCTCGATGATTCATAAAACATAGCCTCGCACTGTTAACTTAGGTGCTGGTTTGTTTCCGTCATTGATGGGAAATTTTGATGACCCCTCTCCTTCCAATGATGTAAATCTTATATCGATTGTTCCTGACTAGATGAGGGATGCAATATTTTAAGTGTTGTCTTTTAAAATGAGATACTTTCACGACCCGTGGAATTTACCTTCCCCATCAGTCTCGGTGGATAGGATAGGGAACCTTGGTATTCCCATGCCCTTATCCGTGGTCGAGGTTGCATACAACATTGTCCAACAAGCCTCGACCAAGACAGATCTAGGTCCCTCATAGAAGTTAGATCCAGTTCTTGAGCCTATTCGGGCTCAGGGTTCTCTTACCATTCAAGATCCTTTAGTCTCGGTATTTCCCTTTGATAAGACAATTCTTGAGGCAATGAATGGTCCTGACAGACCTTGGGATGATCTACATCATAGATCTTGTTTTCTTCCCGAGCTTAGGAGAATAGAGGTGGGAGAATTCATTTTGACCATGAATGGAGATGGACCTTGTCCAATCAATCCTCTAGCTATGCACAAATTTTAAAATGAGGGTAACATGGAAATCATTTCCACAACAATTCCAATCGATATATCTAGAACCCTTAGCATCGTGGAGAATTTTTTCATCAGAGCGGATTTCTCCCCCAAGGAGATTCAAATTTACACTGAGTTATTTAAGGAGTTCTGCGATGTTTTTTCCTAGTCTTATAAGGAGATTCCAGGCATCGACCCACGAATTGTTGAACATGAAATCATGATCTATCCTGATGAAAAAATGGTCCTATAGAAGATTCGTCCAGTCAATCCTCAAAAAGAAGCAACAATCAAGGAAGAAGTGGAAAAAATTATCAAATTCAGTTTTATCTACCCAGTTCAATTGACAAAATGGGTGCCAAACCCAGTTCTTGTCAAAAAGAAATAGGGCACGATTCATGTTTGTATTGATTTCCATGATTTGAACAAGGTTTTCCCGAAATACAATTTTCCAAACCCACTTATCAATTATATTGTTGATGAATGTGAAGTCTGCGAAGTCTTTTCTTTCATGGATGATTTTTCAGGATAAAATCAGATTCAAGTCAACACTGAGGACTGACATAAAACGAATTTTATTTGTCCTTGGGGTACCTTCACATATCGAGAGATTCCTTTTATCTTGAAGGATGCTGGAGCTACCTTTCAACGAGCCATGTTGTTCTCTTTTCATGACCTTAGACACATAGTCGAGGCATACCTTGATGATCTAGCATCACGTTCTCGCAAGAGATTTGATCATCCCTCCCACCTTCGACTAATTTGTGAGCGATGTCGCTACTATCGAATTCTCTTGAATCCTAACAAGTGAATTTTTTGCGTAACATCAGGTAGCATTTTAGGTTTCATTGTATTGACAATAGGGATCATGGTCGATCCTCCCAAGGTTGAGGTGGTAGTTCAATTTCGTCCCCCATGCAAAATACCCCAGCTTCAGATGTTACAGGGGAAAGCGAATTTTCTTCTGTGTTTTATCATTGATTATGCTGAGATCACTAAAGGGTTCATGTGTCTTCTAAAAAAGGGGGTCCCATTCTATTGGGATGAAGTTGCTCAACACTCTTTTGAAGCGCTGAAATGTGCCCTAACATCCACCCCTCTGCTCCAGCCTCCTAATTATAATATATATTTATTGTTGTATTTTTATACTAAGGAGATGATGATCGACATGGTATTGGTCTAGGAGGATGACATGCTCAAAGAGCACGTTATATATTATCTTAGCCGAGGCCTAGTCGGTCTGGAACTCAACTATTCTCATGTTGAGAAACTTGCTTTGGTAGATGTCCACACTGTCCAACAATTTCGTCACTATATATTGCTTCGCAATACCACTGTCATTGTCGTCATCAACCCTTTCCAATATGTGTTAAAATGATGGGTCATCGACGAAAATATTACTAGATGGATAGTTATCCTATAGGAGTTTGAATTGGATTTTGTTTATGCGAAATCTAAAATTTCATTGGTCTTTATCGAACTAATTTCGGAGCTATCGGTCGAGTCTAGTGATATTATGCCCGAAGAGACTCCTATTAAAGGATATATTTTTCTAATCACATCTTTGTATCCCTGGTATGCAGATATACTTATGTATCTTCAGACTTTGAAGTGCCTCGATTCTTCTTCTCGCGATGAGCATTGACAAATTTGACACCAAGCGTAAAATTATCTTATACTTGATAACAATTTGTATCATTGAGGTGTAGGTTTCATTCTTTGATGATGTCTCACGCATGGAGAAGAAGAGATCATTTTGAATGATTGTCACAATGAAGCATGTGGCAGTCATTTGTCTAGGTTGGAAATAACCCAAAATATTCTACGTGCAAGTTACTTCTGGTCCTTGTTAATCAAAGATTTTCTTGAGGCGGTCAAGAAGTCCCACCCATGCCAGATATTTTGTCGGAAGATGTGGGCCTATCATCGATTACTTTGGAGCCACATTTTCGATTGTTGAGGCAAAGAATTGATCAAGAAGGATCGTTCAAAGTGACTGGGCCATAAGGAACTATACCTGAGCCAATTCCGAAAGGATAATTTGCAGCACTAAAGGAGTCTGTCATTTCTGACCCTAAGACTGAAGGTTTCAAGCAGCAAATCCTCTAATCATTGTTTTATCAATGCCATTTTTAATTCAAATCATCCCTCCCTGAGGTGACTTCTCCTGAATGCCAATTTATTCAGTGAGTGGTGACGGAAGAAAACGATGCTACTTTGATAGGGATTCCCCAAACTCCCGTTACGACTAACATTGGAGGAGGCATTGTACCTCCTCCCCCACCTTCTCTTGTCAAGACTGCATCTTTCTTGACACCTACAACTTCGAGAAGTTGTTTGATTCCTTCGACGATTATAACCATTGTCCTATTTATTCAGAATGCAACAGGTGATCCCTTCTCATATGGGATACTCGAATTTAGTTCTTACTTACTCTACCTTACAGACCATGGGTCTCAGGGTAGGGAGATCTAATTCTCCCTTGCAAGGATCAGTCAGGGGAAATACTTCCCCTTTTAATGTTATTCCTTATGGAGGGGGTCATATACCTCCTCTGTGCCTTTTCTAGGGGGCGCTTTCAGCAGCCAATTGGGCCTAACACTAATTATATCTTGTTTGGTGGAGGTAGTTTAGGACATTTGTCTTATACAACACTGGTAGGATCTATGTCATTATCTTTGTTTGGTATGTTTGGAAACAAATATTTTTCTTTGGTCGCTTTCTTGACTGGGGGCAACCCAAACTTTGGTCAACAGAACCTGGTGCAAGGTATTATTCCTTCACAAGGAGTGAATACTGGAGTATACTCCACATAGGGTATTTGGAATCCTTAGTGGCACTTGTTTCCCTCGCAAGGGATTTCAGTTGGGGGTAAACCCTTCCATAATCAATTTAAACCCTGGGCAAGGCTCTGTCCCCATACCCGTCAGGTTGACTAGGGGCATCCCCCTCCAAGTTCCTTGGAAAACAACACATGGAGCAATCCATACGCAAGTTATGTCATCCAATTTTGGGACTTAGTTGATGATGCAACAACAAACACAATTTCCTTTTGTTGGTCAAGGCCACCTTTTTTACCAAAAACCTAGCCAACAGTCCAAATTTTCCTAGAAACCTGGTGCCATTAAAAATCTAGAGTCCTATTTTCCCATAAATAATTCACAAATGAAACTACCCTTTCTGGTAACTCTACATTTGCTAGACTTGTCGAGATTACTGAATGACCCGATCTGTCATGATCTGCATTGCCCCCCCATGCCGACTAGGTTGCCTTCGAATATTCTGAAATTTGAGGGAAATCTTGGTGAAGATACAGGTGATCATGTGACTAACTTTCACTTTTGGTGCTCATCAAACTTGTTAAACTATGACTCCGTTCAGTTGCGCCTTTTGTTAGAAAAATAGGATCACAGAGTAATAAAATAAAACAAATCCAGAAATAAAAAACAGAATACACACAATAAAATATAAACACAAATATACGTGGTTCAACCAGTGTGGGCTATGTCCACCAAAGATATTTCCAGGTCCTTCCTTTATTATTATCCAATAAATTAAGGGATACAACCTACAACACACCTACTATAACTTCCTCTTCTTTCTCTCATAGTCTCCTCTCTCAGAATACAATATTTTCCATGATGCATAGCCGCAATGCATCTCCCTCATAAAAGAGGGTTTCCTTCTAGGGAAATAAACCCTAACATAACTTCTACCGTCAAATCTGTGACCTTATAATGAACAATCCAGATTTACAATGAAATTACAATATACATTTACAAGGCAAATTTTCTTTCAAGGGCTTCACCCCACAACCCTTGCTGGGGGCCTTCTTTCCCCCTAACCCCGCAGGGGGGGTAATCCCCCCTACACTCTCTCACATGGAGGAATGTACATTCTTTCTAGGTGTAAAGTCTTCATGGGTTATAAAGATGGTTGAAAACAAAGACCTCTGAATCAAAAAGATAATCAAGCTTCACAACCAACACCTTTTTCAATGCACTCTTATAGGGGGTGTTGCAAAGTGGTATATTGAGCTCAACAACTCGAGGTACTCTTACTTTAATGAATTGGAAATGGTATTCTTGAATCATTTCCAATTTCCAGTGAGATACGATGGCGACACTGACCTACTAGCCAACTTCGAGAAAACCAAGGATGACCACATCTTTGATCATATCCGAGAGTGGCGGCGATGAAAGAGATTGATTAAGGTCAAGGTCCCTCCTTATTTATTTCTTGAGTGGTTCTTAAAGTCTTTGGTTTCCCGTATATCCAAAGACTTAGCAACATCCAGAGTGTTTTTAGAAGAGGAGGCTATTATGAGATCCCAACAAATAGAATTGATCTACTCTCAGTATGACATGCTCTACAATATCTTACCAGATGTGCCACGATCTACTCTCAATAAGGACAAACTAATTTCTGGGCCCCACACTGATGGAATAGTGGGCTCAACACAAATAAATTCCACGGATCTATTGCCAAACCAATTGCAACAATTTTCAATACAACAAACTGTGGCTAGCCAGACTCCTAGTTCGTTTGTCCTCGCTACCCAGATTTTAGATGTACAAAGTGTGCATTCGACGAATCCCAAGAATAACTAGAAGACCGAGGGAAATAAGAAACAATGAAATAAAAAGGGTAAAGGGGATAAAAATGCTGTCAATAATGTTGGCGAGGGAAAAACTGAGAAGAAGAAGTTGAAGTATCCATGTAATCTCTGCATAGAAGACCACCCAACTCACCTATGCCCTCGGGTTGGAGAAGCCCAGAAGATACTAGAGCAACAAAAGCCCGTTGTGTTGACAAAATCTTTTCCACAAGGAAAAAATATGGCTCAAGCATCTACATCCACAAGCGCGACCTGGGGCACTCAAGGACCCCTCACGCCTACTACTAACAACCCATTCACAAACATTTACATGATGAACATCGATGCTCATTTATTGAACAAGACTCGTGACTAGGAAATGTCAGAATCTGTCGATAAGGGAAAGGAGGCCACTAACCCATTGAATCCTCTCCAAATTGAGAAGGAAGTGAGAGAAACAATGATTCACATCCCTAAAGTTGTTTTTAAGAAGGCTTCCCATAATCCAAATGTGAGGGTCAATTAGAACTACTCCATCGAGGAGGATCTGACACAAACCCCTTGTGTGATGTCTTCTCTGGAGGTCCTCTAGAGTTTTCCCTCACAGAGAAACACTCCTTTGTCTGCCTTGGGAGTGACATAGACTAGTAACCTAGGAGAGATCATTTTCGATCCAACTGATCTAAAACCTCATCTTCCTCACCACATCACCTTTCAGATAGTAATGGAATATACCAAAAAATATTTGACATGAAACATTTTTAGTATGGTGGTTGATGAGGGTTCCTCGAATTACATGATTTCATTGGCATGTTGGAAGGCCATTGGCTAGCGTGAGTTGTCTTTGTCACCTGCTTTTCTTACGACTTTTGACGGTCAGTTGTTTAGACCACATAGAATAATTCCTTTCTTCCCCTTGAACTTAGGAGGTAAAACTGTGTGTGTCGAGGTTGAGGTAGTCGATGCCCCTCTCGACTACAATATTTTGTTAGGATGGAGTTGGAATTATGCGATGCATATGATGGTTTCCACAGTTTTTTGAGTCATGTTCCTTCCGCATGAGGGTCGAAATGTGACCATCGACCAATTTTCCTTCTCTCATCCTGACCCTTCATCAGGGGATTCCACGGTCCTGATCATTGATAAACCACAACCTCGCACTGTTAACTTAGGTGCTGGCTTGTTTCTGTCGTTGATGGGAAATTTTTATGACCCCTCTCCTTCCAATGATGTAAATCTTATATCGATTGTTCCTGACTTGATGAGGGTTGCAATATTTTAAGTTTCGTCTTTTAAAACAAGATACTTTCACGATCTATGGAATTTACCTTCCCATCAATATCGGTGGACAGGATAGGGCACCTTGGCATGGCCATGCCCTTATCCGTAGTCATGGTTACGTACAACATTGTCCAACAAGCCTCGACAACCCAGATCCGGGTCCCTCACAGAAGTTAGATCCAGTTCTCGAGCCTATTTGGGCTCAAGGTTCTCTTTCCATTCAAGATCCTTTAGTCTCATTGTTTCCCTCTGACGAGGCAATTCTCGAGGCAATGAATGGCCTTGACATACCTTGGGATGATCTATATCATAGATCTTATTTTATTCCCGAGCTTAGGAGAATAGAGGTGGGAGAATTCATTTTGACCATGAATGGAGATGACCCTTGTCCTATCAATCCTCTGGCTATGCACAAAGTTTAAAATAAGGGTCACATGGAAAGCATTTCCACAATGATTCCAATCGATATATCTAGAACCCCTGGCATCGTGGAGAATTTTTTCATCAGAGCGAATGTCTCCCCTGAGAAAATTCAAATTTACATTGAGTTATTCAAGGCGTTCTGTGACGTTTTTTCCTGGTATTATGAGGAGATGTTAGGCATTGACCCACGAATAATCAAACAAAAAATCATGATCTATCCTGATGAAAAAATGGTCCTATAAAAGCTTCGTTCAGTTAATCATCGAAAAATAACAACAATCAAGGAAGAAGTGGAAAAAATTCTCAAAGCCATTTTTACCTACCCAGTACAATTGATAGAATGGGTGTCAAACCCAACTCCTGTCAACAAGAAATAGGGCAAGATTCATTTTTGTATGGATTTCCGTGATTTGGACAAGGTTTGCCCAAAATACAATTTTCCAAGCCCACTTATTGATTAGATTGTTCATGAATGTGCAAGCTGCGAAGTCTTTTCTTTCATGGATGGTTTTTTAGGATAAAATCAGATTCAAGTCAAAACCAAGGACCAACATACAAGGAATTTTATTTTTCCTTGGGGTACCTTCACATATCAAAAGATTCCTTTTGTCTTGAAGGATGCTGGTGCTACCTTTCAACGATCCATTTCATTTTCTTTTCACGACCTTAGACACATAGTCAAGGCATACCTCAATGATCTAGCATCACGTTCTCGCAAGAGATCTGATCATCACGCCCACCTTCGATTAATCTGTGAGAGATTTCACTACTATCGAATTCCCTTGAATCCTAACAAGTGAATTTTTTGAGTAACATCATGTCTTCTTTTAGGTTTCATTATATTGAAAACATGGATCATGTTCGATACTTTCAAGGTTGAGGTGATAGTTCAATTTCCTCCCCCGTGCAAAATACCTCAGCTTCAAAGGTTATAGGGGAAAGTGAATTTTCTTCTGCATTTTGTTGTTGATTATGCCGAGATCACTAAAGGGTTCATGAGTCTTCTAAAAAAAGTGGTCCTATTCTACTGGGATGAAGTTTCTCAATGCTCTTTTGAAGCGCTGAAACGTGCCCTGACGTCTGCCCCTCTGTTCCAGCCTCCTGATTATAACAAATATTTATTGTTGTATTTTTCTACTGAGAAGACAACCATTGGCATGGTATTGGTCCAGGAGGATGACATGATCGAAGAGCACATTATATATTATCTTAGTCGAGGACTAGTCGGTCCAGAACTCAACTACTCTCATGTTGAGATGCTTGCTTTGGCTGATGTCCATGTTGTCCAATAGTTATGTCGCTATATATTACTTCACAATACCATAGTCATTGTCATCGTCAACCCTTTCCAATATGTGTTAAAATGACAGGTCATTAGCGGAAATATTAGTAGATGGATAGTTATCCTATAGGAGTTTGAACTGGATTTTGTTTATGTGAAATCTAAAAATTCATTGGTCTTTTCTGAACTAATTTCGGAGCTATCGGTCGAATCTAGTGATATTATTCCCAAAGAGTCTCCTATTAAAGAAGATATTTTTCTAATCGCATCTTTGTACCCCTGGTATGGAGATATACTTATGTATCTTCAGACTTTGTAGTGCCCTGATTCTTCTTCTCACGATGAGCATTGACAAATTCGATACCAAGTGTGAAACTATCTTATACTCGATAACACTTTGTATCTTTGATGCGTATATTGCATTCTTTGATGATGTTTCACACACGAAGAAGTAGAGCTCGTTTTGAATGAATTTCACAATGAATCATGTGGCAGTCATTTTTCTGGGTTGGAAACAACCCAAAAGATTCTACGTGCAGGTTACTTCTGGTCCTCGTTAATCAAAGATTATCTTCAGGCAGTCAAGAAGTCCCACCCATGCTAGATCTTTTGTCGGAATATGTGAGCACACCTGACTCCTATATTTCCAGTCATTACATTTGGTCCTTTCACCAAGTGGGGGATCAATTTTACTACATGTCACCCGACTTCATCCAACGAGCATTGTTACATCATCATAGTAGTAGACTACTTCATGAAGCGGGTTGAAACTATGACGATGTTTAGTAATGATAATGAAACTACAACCTTTTTCATTTTTAATCAGATAGTAGAAAGGTTCGTTATCCCGAAAGAGATTGTCACTAACCATGGCATTCACTTCCAGAATAAAATGATGATTGAATTAACATCAAAGCTGAGGTTCAAATAGGATCATTTGTCACCCTACTACCCATAAGATAATGGTCATGTAGAATTTGTGAATAAGTATCTTAAGACTATTCTTCATCACACGATCAATTCTGCCAAGTCAAATTGGCATTTGATGTTGTATTCAACGTTGTGGGCCTATCGAACATTTTTGAAGACTGCCACCGATTTTTCACCTTTTCAACTCGTATACAGGTTGGAAGCAGTATTACCTATTGAATGTCAGATCCCTTCTTTAAAGTTGGTAGTAGAGTCACTATCAGACACTTCACTGTTGGTTGTGGAGCCTAATTATCTTCCTGATTCAGAGGTCCCTGTTTTCAGCCGTGTTTATACCCCATGAAGTATTTACACCCCAGAAGTATGTACACTCTTCCACAAGGGGGAGTGCAGAGGGGGGGTACCCCCTCTGTGGTAGAGATTATGAGGCAACCCTCTTTTATGAGGGAAATGTATTACGGCTATGGATGATGGTGAAAATTGTATTCTGAGAGAGGAGACTGTGAGAGAAATAAGAGGAAGTTACAGCGGGTTTTGTTGTAGGTTGTATCGCTTCATTTGCTGGAAAATAATAAAGGAAGGACCTGGAAATTTCTCTGGTGGACGTAGCCCACACTGGGTGAACCACGTAAATCTGTGTCTCTCTTGTATTG
>SNQJ01S0003669.1:219141-240312 GCA_010110895.2 Picea sitchensis | reverse complement strand
AAGTGGGCATAAAAGCCTCAAAAGTCATTGGTCTACACCGTTGGGATTATGCCCTCAAAAAATAGTACACAAAGTATCATGAGCATATGAATAGTCTGACACTATCTAGGGCCTAGGCCTATTGGCGTTGATGTAGTGAACGAAGACGCCTAAACAAATGGACCAAGTCCAAGGAACCCTTACTACATGTGGCTTCATAGCTAGGGGGAGATCCTCGATCTTGGCCATAGGAATGACATGAGTGAGAACAGTGAGGTTTCGCTCCACTCGTCATAAGAATCTGTCAACCTCTCTAGCTGGGGGCCCTCTCGTAGCTATTGGTCCTCCTCCTACTACTGGTCCTGCCTCTGGTCGAGGAGGACATTGAGTCCTGGCAAAGTCTGTTAGTCAAAGAAACCTCACATATGCACATAACAAACTGACAATTTAGTACTCTACACACACATAAAAAGGATATATATGAAAATTAAAAATTTAATAAACTTAAAAAAATATATGTCACCTATCTCGCCACGCTCCTCCCTGGGAGGTATGGGTATGTCTGAATATCTGATGAAGTTGATCCCTGCATAGGGGTAATCCTCGATCACCGGGATCTGACATGCCCACTATTCAAAACATTTATCATTGAAGGCCTCTATTTTCCTCCCTCCACCCTGTCTAGGTAGTAAAGCTTCCCACCTTCTCACTGCTGGGAAGGGAGCTAAATGCCCCTATACTGTCTCTCCAAGACTGATACTGGGAACCCTCTCAAAGAAGAAGGAACATAGAATGGTACCAAACCCAAATTTCTTGTTGGTATGCTGACGACACCCTATGAGTTGTCTCTTCATGCATACAAGTAGCGTGGTACTCCAGTTCAAAATGGTTGCCTCCAAACACTGAATGGCACAATGCATATGTGTGCGTGAGGCTTGGTGGAGTGTTGTGGATCCAATAATCTGATTGATCAGAAGTAGGATCACTCATAAAGAGAGGTTGGTGATCTTGTGGATCGACACTTGAGAACCTAATTTCTCAGTGCCAACCTCACGGTACATGCTAATGTAATCCTCAATGTTGAAAGACCTCGTAGGAAAAGTCCTCAAGTTAATTGGTTCCCCTATTCTCAAGAGGCCAGTCAAAAAGTAGATGTCCTCTGTAGTTGGGGTCAGTGATTAACCCTCCAACATGAATGCCTCTGCATCAGGATGCCAATACTCCACGAGAGCATTGAGAAACCTCATTTGTGCCCTCATAAATGGACACTGGAAGAACTTCCATTATTCACACTGTTTCAATGCGACGATGGCCACAGGGTCCTCCTCAACTAGGATGTTAGGCTCCTCATTCTCTCTATCCCTCTAGTGAACATACATCCTGTCACATGAAAAAAGAGGATAGGATTTAATGCTTGATTTTATATTTTTTCAATGCAAAGGAGGGTGTACGTGGGTTTTTTACTACACAGTCACGTATATACTTGGGCTGCTTATTATTCGACTCGAGTACATACATGGGCTGGCCTTGGAAAACCTGCGTACATGCATGCACACCCTTTTTACAAGAGCGTGCCCCTCCCAAACTTAAAACTGAACTAAAAAGAAGGAATTGAACTGAAAGAATAGGTAGTTTGTACTTACTTGGTCCAAATAGAAGGTTGTTTCATCCATTGTAGCTCCCAAAATCCACTCTTTTAACAAAGGGGTTTTTTGACCTTTTGGTTAATTTTCAATATACAATGGTAAAAATGAGTTGTCCACTTCTATTTATAGACTTTTTTGACCCTTTTTGACCCTTTTTGGTCCTCTTTGTCATTTTTCCTGGCTTGGTGGCTACTCAAGTTCATTTTTGAGTTATCCACCAATCATTCTAGTACTTATATCCTTTCAGTTTGGTGATTAGTTTTTGGGATTGGTTACATTTTCATCATCCTTTGGTAAAAGTCACTTTTTCCAACTTTTTCATATATGTTAGGGTTTCATTTCTACTTTCTGCATCTCTTTTTTTTTCCACTTTGCCATAGGATCGACCCCACCAAAGTGAGACACATAACTTTCACAGTGGATTTAGAAGTGTCGTAATTAGGTGGTAGAGCCTTCCTCTACATGGACGCTCTAGGTAGCTCCTTTACTACATTTTAGCATCCATGCTCTAAGTTTATCTATAGCTTGGGAGTCCTTATTAGTCCCGCCATGAGTATTCCATGAAGCCTCATTCTTCTTGCTGATTATTATCCTTGGCCTTACCCACGTGACTCCCTAAATGAGCACAATTTGTTGGTTTTCAAGCTTGCTGTAAATTTTAAAGCAACATCCAATGAGACTATATTTATTCTCTTCAATATCGCCTGGATTAATTGAGAAAAGAAACCCCTTGGAGTCTTCTTTAAGCCCTTTTCAGACTCTCTGAAAATGAAAAGATTGTTGAGTGATCTTGTAGTCCTTCACGCTTGCCAAAATCAAATTTTAAGACACACATGTTTGAGGATAATTTACCCCTTTTTCCATTCGTATGTCTAATTTTACAAATAAAGGTATTCTCTAGGAAGTTCGGTTTGCTAGAAGTGTATTCTCAGGCATAAGTTTGACCTTTTTTCGGGCTTGAGGGACTACATTTTTGAAAAAAAAATATTCTCCTTGGTTTTGGTTTATCACATTTTTTCAGGCCTTGGAGATTACTTAAGAAAAAGGAACCCCCAGAGTCCATAGTTAAGCTCTTTTTAGACTCCCTAAAATTTAAAATATCGCTGAGTGACCTTATTCCTTCACACTCGTTAAACTGGTCCAGAAGAACATCTACTTGGAATTAGTTTAACCCTTTTTCCAGCCAGTAGATTATTCAAGAAAAAAGGTACACCTCAAGAGATTTGCCTCTCCGGGAGAGTTCTCCTTGCATAATTTTACACTTTTTCGAGCTAAGGAGACTAAACTCAGAAAAAGGTTGTGATTCCATAGTTAAGCTCTTTTCAGACTCTTTAAAATTGAAAAGATAGCTAAGTGATCTTGTCTTTGTCGCATCGTTAAAATGGTTTTGAAAATAAGTCTTTTTGGTGCAAGTTTAACCCCTTTTCGAGTTGATTGGACTAATTGTGAAAAAAGGTACTCCATGGAGTCTTCTTTTGATGTTTTGTAGACTCTCTAAAACGTGAAAAACTACTGAGATTACCTTCTCTCAGATCGTAAAATTTACATAGAAGGAGTCGTGTTGTGTCATGCTTAATCACATTGTGGGTCTCATCTTTGCATATTTCGCCTAATGTCAACTCCATGTTGCTCTCAACTGAACCTTTGAAGCATTCCTTATATGCGAGCCTTGCAACATTTATTTCCTCTTCTATATGACACCTTGACCCATGGAGGAATTTTCCTCGAGTGTCCTTATCCTACACATGTCTCCTTTCCTTGAGCATTAGTATGTTCCATGCACTCGGAACCAGTTTTCTTACTCATGACACTCGTTCCTCCTTTGTAACGTAGAATTATTTTATTCTTTTTCAAGCTCATNAGTATGACCTTAGGAAGTTGTTCTCACTACATAGATCTATGTCCTCCTCGATATGGTTACTCTTCCAAACATATGGAGAGTTTGCAGTGCCTCCTGCATCATAGGCTTATGTCAATGTTATGCTTCCTGAGTCTGATCATCTTTGGGTTTTTTTTCCAAGGGAAGTTTTATCCAACCTGAGTTGGCCTTTCTGCAGTTTTTCTCTTGACTTTCATAAGTTGGCCATCCCGAGAGTCCAATCAAGTCCAGATTCAAAATCAACGAAGTTCTCTGCCTGATCGTCGATATTCTCCATTATTTTATCGAAGGCTTGTCGAAGACCTCATAGTAGTGAGTCTTACACTCCCATTATACTCCTACATGAGCAGTTGAAGATATTGAAGTTGTTTCTCAAGCTATGAAGTCCTCATATCCGGTCGTAGACATCAATACTTCTTGAATATGCATATTGTACTTATTGATATTCGAATGATTTTGAGATGTAGATCCGCTATGTATTTCTCGCAACTATACTTTATATAATTATATGACATGGATCTACAGTGTATTTGATTGGAATCCATGATTTATTTCATCTCAAGCATGGGTATGCCTTCCTCGGAGAGACAATTGTTTTTTTTTTATATGGCACCTCCCGAACTCTGGTCCCGGGCTCACTCTTTTTCATGCTGGTAAAGATATTGTAATGTATTTTGGCCATAATTTTCTCTTCTGACCTCACATATTAGAGGACATCTATTATATCGCTAAAATTCTCTACTCATGCATACATAGCATTGGCCTTCTTACTTGCATAATTTTCCAAATCACTGTTGAGGAACTCTAATTTAAAAAAACCAGTTTTTGGGGCATGTACGCGGTCTGCTACACTACTTCCCATGTACATACACTTGCTGCATGCTATACTAACCATGTACATATGCTAGATGCACATTATACAACCTGCTTATACCTCCAAAAGTTGCAAGGAATTCAATGGATTTTATGGGTTACAGTCAGTTTCCCAACCAGTTCACCTGTTGTAGCCCGTCCCCCAACCGAATAACTATCCTTTTTTGATATAAAAGGAGGTCTTGGGGTCTCATTCCATGTTCATGAATTAGAACGGTGAAACTCTACCTAGATTCTATTTCCTTCCTTGCCCATGTATTTGCATCCTTTTGTGAGTTATTGCCTCATCATTCCCTCTCTAGCCCTTTTTCTCCCATCGAATCCATTCCCTTCCCTTGAGGTGATTAGTATATTGTGAGAGAAGGCATTCAAAAGGCACAGTTTGAGAACTGTTAAGAGGATCCTGAACCAAGTTCACGGATTGATGACCTGCAAAGGTTGTAATTTCTCAATCTTTGAGTATTGAATAAAATAATCTATTTTCCCTATCAACTCTTATTTCTTATCTCTCACCTCTTTGTCTCCTCTACTCCTTTGGTTCCATTCCATTCCTCACCTCATTCTAACAACTTCTAGACTCTCTTCAATGGATCCATCTCCTATCTCACTTTTTCCCTATCATTTCACCCCCCCCAATGCTAGGGGATTATACTCAGCCATCCTATCGGGATCCATGCACATCAACCCTTTCTCCACGAACAATATCTTTATCTAGAGTGGGATTTATTCTAGCATTCATTTCCTCGAAACTTTCACAAATTTTCTTTCACCCTTATTGAAAGAATCAATGTACTCCCCAATTTCAATAATATATCCCTCCTTTACTTGAGAAAAGTAGAATTCAATGGCTTGAACCCACTTGGTTTCCAATTCCTTCATCCTCTCAACTATGGCTTGGTCCAAAACTATTGGCTCTAGTGGTCTCAAAGAAGTATTAGTGGAAGTCTACCTTTTAATCCATTCATATAACACACAGGGAAATTCATCAAAGAATGTCTCATTCCTATCAATGTAGAGATACTTATCTTTCCATATCTTCACATTTACTCTTATACCTTGAGTTTCTCGTAGGGAAAAATCAAGTTCCTTTATATTTATCCTATCTTGAATTTCCTCCCAATATGGAGACCACCTCATTCTCTTCCTTCATCATTCAATACAAGGATTTTAGGTCTTGGAAATAAAACCATTTGGTGTGTCGTTTCACGCTTATGCATGTCCTTTTTAACATTGGGGGGTTAAGACCCATGGTTCATACAGAGTTGGAAAACAAAAACCCCAAAGAATCGACATATCAATATTCAACCAAGGTTGAAGGAGGTTTCACCTAAGACACTATGAGGATCACAAAGACCATCTGGTCTTA
Organism: Picea sitchensis; assembly: GCA_010110895.2. NCBI lineage: Eukaryota > Viridiplantae > Streptophyta > Pinopsida > Pinales > Pinaceae > Picea > Picea sitchensis. Next base: position 234,569 of record SNQJ01S0003669.1, on the reverse strand, counting down.
TGTAGGAGATCAAGGGATAAACACTCAAATATCCATCAGGGTTGACATTTATACATCCCATAATTGACAACTTGCTATTATTAATATACAAAAACAACAAACACACATATCCAAATTCCACATAAGTAACACATGATAGATCAAAATCGTTGCATCTTTATTATATTCCTTATTCCATCAAACACAAGCACACATTAATAAAATCATGTATCAACAACAACAAAGTCTCATATTCCCTTAGATAATTTCAAGAATTATAATACACTACACCATGCACATACTTTTATACATTTCCCATGTGACAGACTCAGAATTACAATCAAAAGAATTACAAAATTACCATACTATACAGGCTCATAGCAAGCTCTTCAATAATAGACAACAAAAATGACCTAGTGAATTGATTCAACAACCCTTTATTTGTTGTCATTTCTTCCTTTTATATCCTTCTTGACTCTGGAGATCTTTCTATATCAATTATTCTCCACTATCTCTATCGACTAACAATATCACACACCTATGTCACCTACTTGCATTCCACGTATCCTTTCTAGGGCAATTTTAACTACCTTGACAAATCATCTTTTGTCTACTCCATGTTCCTTTGTGTTGTTGGAAGTAATCATTCAGGGATATTTCTCAATGATTCCTTTATTTATTATGACATGCTTCTTCTTGATTTATGGTTTGCATCCCAAAACTTAGACCGATGCGCATTTGGTAGACCTTGGACTTGGTGCGCAATATCAAAACTCACTCCAACATAGGCTTCTTGTCAATATTCATGCATTCTCTTGGGTCTGCACAAAACTAGAATGGGCACACACAACTTCATTTGTGCATGCACATGATATTAATCGAAAGCGTTGGGTGCCAACAGGTGACTTGCTATTGATATTTGGAAAAAAAAATTATAGTTGGGTGTAACATCCTTCCCAAGCAGTTGGTTGTTACAAATTATTTTGGTCACCTCAGTGATCAACTAATGACATGTGCATAACTCACTTCCATGTTCCCTAAAAACACTAAAAGAGACTTTTTCCATGAGAAAAGTGGTTTACCTTTTCTTCCTTAAAAAATATGAAAAAGACAACTGTCACACCCTGCTCTATGCTTGATGTGCAACGATGCTTAATCATCGCACACTACACCAAAGATGGACTTCGACATCATCACAGGTTGCCTGTGCATAGGGTGTGACAATGCTTAAATATGGGAAAAGTGAAATTCATGAATGTTATAGAAGGGAATCTTCTAGGATATGAGGTGGCCTCTGATTGATTTGGATCTTACTTGCTTCTTTGATTTAGTGGGATCATCCTAATCTCCTCATCCATCTCTCTTCCACGCTATGTAAAGAGGGATCTCTTATGGAAAAGGTTAAGGCTTGCTTATGCATGAAGAGTTATGCTATAGATTATACTTGAGATAGATTTGATTTAACTCTCTAATTCAGATTGTGGATCTTCTTCATCAAAGGCATTAGAGAAAAGGTGTATGTGTTGGATCAAAGAGCCATTGGAAGGGACCTTGTAACATCAAAGCATGGGTTGTATTCTCCACTTCCATTTAATATAATGCAACAATACATTTATTCCCTATAAATGTGTCTTTACTTTTATTGTATAACTCCTTTATCTTATACATATAATACATTGGAATATATATATATATATATATATCTTTGTTCTCTCTCTTTGTTGGTTTGTGCTTCTTAAATAGGTTCACCATCCTACAAATCCAAATATGGAGCAACAAGGATGACACTAGCGAGGATCAAGCATCATTTAAAAGGTATGTCACTTGTTCCTCTCTGAACTAGTTTATATAACAATGAAGTCTAAAGAGAAGTTTGTATTCTGTCTTGTTTTGTTCTAGCTTTGTGTTGAAGTTAGGGATATTAGTTTGTGTCTGCACTTACCGATTTGTCTGATAACAAAATTGGCGACCATAATGGGGAAACGACTTTTTTTTTTTTTCTTATCATTTTCTTTTAGCCTACCTTCTTTTGATCATTTCATTCTCTGAGTCTGTGGGTGATCCATCTTGACTCCCTGGTTCTGAAAGTTCATTAAGAAATTTTGTCATTCTTCCAAATTTTCCTTATATTTTGAGATCGCCACATTGTATCTTGTTTTCGAGCTGCAATGATTCTTCATTGTCACACTCTTATTGTGTAGACCAGGGTGATAATGTCGCATTGTGCCTTACTTACATTCTGTGACGATCCTACATCGTCGCACTATACCTTTCTGCATCCTGCGACGATTCCTGTAGGAATTTTTGGAGTGACAATCAATTTTCTTTTCTTGGCCCAGATTTTTCTTTACTGCCTGAGATGAATTTTTTAGCTTTGGTGAATGATTGGTTTACATATTTTAATCTTGGATTTGATTGATTTTCAAGGATTGAGAGTATTCTTCATAAGGTTTGTAAATTTAATCTTTTACTTCTTATCGCAAGGGTATAATCTCAAGGCTTTGTCCCTGGGTGCTTGTTTGATAAGTTGTTCTTGATTTATGTTGAGTTTTGAATTGATTTTAAGTTCTAGATTGTTGTTGATTAACAAACAATTTTTGTTTGCATTTGACAAAAGGTTTTATTATATTTTCATTTTTTGATTGCATTATGAGTTTGATTTGGGAAATAGTGTTGAGAGTGCATTAATCTTCTTAGACCATTCTTTCTTTTTTGGATTATGTCTCTATTGTGATTTGAAAAGGAAAGGACTTAAGTTTATTCTTATTTTTAGTAGTCTTTGTAAGAAATCTTTTTCATTCAAATATTTGTTGAAAAGAGAAAATTTGAAGATTTAGTATGTTTTGATTGTTTGAAATCCATAGCATTCAAAGATGGAGAAATTGTGCTTAGTGAATTTTGTATTCTAGAAAGAGAAACCTTATCCTACTATAACTAGAGTTCATCGAATGAAACGATTGAATTTAATCTCTTCTTGCATTTTATTGGGTCAAGGTCAAATACATCATCAATTTCATTTCCGTTTCCTTTTTGAGTAAACAACAACATTTAAAATACAGCGTAATTTTAACATCTATTAGCAACTTTTATTTTCTAGAACTTTTATACACCAACATTAGCTAAGATAGCACTTTGAAATAGGTTGTAAGGCACACTCTCCAAAGCATCAAAACACACAATAGTATCTTGTGATAGGGAGAGTTCAAATCCACTTTCTACATTTTTTCCTTGGAAGCCCTTCTAACACAAGGGTAAATCATAAGGTCGCATTAGGATCGACATATTTACTCACCCTACTTTGTTGGTCTTAGTGTAGAGATTGCACATATTATTGGGGGTCACTTGAGAAGAAAATCTTATGGGGACCTTCTCGAGTTGATTTCGGGCTCAGATACCCTGCCCTTGCGCGTGGATCAAACTATCAAAAGCTTCCCCAGGAATCATTGTCATAATTGGTAACCTTAGTGGCCTATCTCTTTAGAATATTTACACGAGGTGATTGTGGAGGAGAAAGTATTCATGGTACCTTGAATCGATGTTGGCCAAAATCACTTGGGCTCCTTGGAGGGTATACCCACGATTATGTGTGGGATATTGCACTAGGGTGTAAGTCCGTTAAGCAGGTCATCAATGTAACTTTTCCACCTGCTTTATCCCAACCCATTCTTGTATTTATTTTGCAATGTTGGATTTCATCATCAACTAGCGAATTCAAAATAAGAAGGTTTATTTGCGTGTTTGATATCTAGATTTTATTAGTGAGTGTTGTTGGTTTTTCTAGTTAGCCATAGATTTGGTTCATTCTTTATTTGGTGCGGCCAACATCAACACTCATCATTCACGTAGGATGCAAGGGTTACCTTCGAAAGATACAGAACAATACACTCCTTTGCTTCCTAATTCACGATAGGGTTCTCCTGAAGGAGCAGTCAATAACGACGTAGCCTCTAATATTGGAAGTTATACTCCATTGGAGGAACCAATACTTCCTATAAATCTGTTATTGAGTGTTGTACAAGATCCACTTTTTCTCTGGATAAATTCATGAGGAGACATTTTTGCGGAATATTATACTAGAATACCTGCTATACTCACACAGAGTCTGGTGTAGACAATCCACCATTTTAGAGTGAATCGTTTAGAACTCTGGTTCATACTACTGGAATTTTTAACCCTATCTCTTTTGTCCCTATCCATTGTCTTTGGAGGACCTCTTTGGGACATGACATTTTTGAAAAACTAGGAATGAGTCACCTACACTAAAGGACCTCTAATCAACCTATGGCATCACATACACCTATGACTTCCATTACTTATACAATACCTTTATATCATTTTACTGGCACTACCAGTAATGTTTTCACAGTCTCAGACCAATTGTTGGTTGGTTCTCAAACAATTCTTTCTCTCCATCTCGCTAGCTCTACCATGGTCCCACAAGTTACGCTTGTTTCTGTCGAAAGTGCGGTAATCACTCAAGATCCTATTGGAACACCACATCCTCTTAGATCAAATCCATCACTTCCACCTGGGTATAATGCTCTGAATACTTCTATTGCTAATCTTTCTCAGAGTTCATCCGGAGGGCCTAATCATTTTTTTCCTCTTGGGTATAATGCTTCTAGTATTTTTGTTCCTACAACTACCTAGGCTCTCTTCGGGGTGCCTAACATTCCTCCTCCACCTCCACCTGGAGGATATCATCATCCTAGACCTAGTAGCTCCAATCAAGTTGGAGGAAAAAGTAATTTTGTCACTTTAGTTTTTCAAATTCCTATTGGAGGTCAACCTTAAGTTGGGTTCCAACCTAAAGTTGCAGGGCAACCTTAGTTTGGGGGGAAATCTCAAGTTGGGGGGAAGCCCCAAGTTTTGGGTCATAACCCAATATATAGGAAATATATCCCTGGAATATAATATCAACCTTCAAATTTTCCTTTCCAAGGCAATCAACAACCACCTGGGGGGAAAAATCCTCAAGTTAATTATTTTGTACCCCCTAATCCTGGGAAACCATATCTAGGTTCTATGAATCCTACTCGGGGTCAAGGTTTTCAGTCTAATGCTCCTTTCCAAGGAAGCTTAGCCAATCAACCAACTCATGTTGGATATTTGACTCAAAACCCTCCACCACCGAATTTTACAGTACCCTATAACTATCTACAGACTGCTTATGGTCCTACTAGTATACCTACGAGACTACCTCTTCAAAATTAATAGTTTCCTCAAGTTAACAGACAACTGTCGTTTCTTGCTACTTTATGTTTATAGGATTTATCTAGGATTTTGAATGATCCTATTTTTCTTTCTCCTTATTGGTTGGTCATACCTGCCAAGTTACCATCAGAAATCGTTAAGTTTTATTGTTGATCAGGAGAAGACCCAAATAACCACATCATGAAATTCCATCTTTGGTGTTCATCCAACTCTTTGATGGATGACTCCATTATATTATGTCTTTTCCAATGAACTCTTACGGTTTTAGCAGTCAAATGGTATATCAAATTGCCACAAGGATTCTTTAATGATTTCAACACCTTAGATATGCATTTCTTAATGCATTACCAGTTACCAATACGATACGAGACAAGAACCAAAATTTTGAGTTCATTTAAACAATCCTCATCTACTCACATTTCTGATCATATTCATGAGTGGAGGAGGAGAAGACGCTTAATCAAAGTTCCTCTTCCCGATCAACTATTGGTTGAGTGGTTTACCAAATCACTCATCGGTCCTATAGCCTCTGATGTTTCCATGGGTGGTGTCATCAATGAAGAGTAGGTGATTAGTGGTGCTCAATATGTGGATCTCATTTATTCACAAACAGGCACATTATGTGGATCTTGATAATTAACAAAATAAATTCGGTAATTATCCAATCATTGGAAGCTTAGCCAATCATTGAATAATGTATTTTGTTAATTATCAAGAGGCCAAAGGGCCCAAACAATTAAAAGAGGCTAGTGTTCCTAAGAAATGTAATGTTTTGATCATTATTAATAATAAAAACATCAATGGATTCGAGATGGACAAGGACTAGACTTATAGGGGGATATGATTCCACAAGAGAGGGGGCTTGAGGGGATAAATGTTTATTTCCTATTTTTAATTACCCTTTTGTATAAGGGAGTGGATCGGTTATGTGGGCTTCTTGGGGGAAGGTCGAGAGGTTCTTGATTCCCCACAAATTAATTAAACCCACCCCTGGTCTGTTGGGGGGGTTCTCTCATTTGCTCGTTCGCCCCTTCGTCCGCTTATTCATTCATCCACTTGCTCAATGGTTCATGTGTTCATTCACTTGCTCACTCATTCATTCATGCCATCCTTACCTATCACTCATTGATCCATCCTAATCTACGTCTTGGATTGGGAAAGGGAAATGAACTACCGAAGAGTAGCCATGGTATTGTTGGCTATAGAGGTCGCTGGTGTAATCAAACCATGACTTGAGGCCTACATGTCTGATATGCGTTGGCATGTGTCCAGCTTTTTTCACAACTGTGAGTCCTAAGATTTCCATCATTGAGATTTTGGACTAGTTGCGCTGGAGCCCTAGAAGAAGAAGGACTTCCTGAGGGACTACGTGGAAAAGAAGGGTCGAGGTCCATTCTCTTGGGTGGTGCAGGCTAGGTAGAAGAGAGATGGGTACTTGGATTGCTATGAGTGATGGGAAAGCCTGTGAGAGCTTGAGTGCTGACTGGTTTGGGGAGCCAAGTAATAGTCTAGAACCATCCTTGTGGATTCATATCCCTGGCTCGAGGGTGACACTGCTGTTGAGATTTGGAACAAAAGTGTCTATGGTTGGGTGGAACGTCCTTGTTCTGCAGCTAGTTAGTGTCTTGTTTTTATAAAGATAAGTTCTCTCTGTTATGGTATTATTTACTGGTATATGAATCTATTTAGTTGTGTATTTATTTATCGTTTAATTAAATCTTAGAATATGCATGCTTGATGGTTATTGATGTGCATGTCGTTAGATCTTTTCTTTTATGCATCCTTATTAATTTAAAAAGGTATCGATAAGAGAAAGAAGTTCAAGGGTGGGATTGAAGGTAGCATACCCCAACCTGTGGGTGGCAGGGTATGTTACATATTGGTATCAGAGCCAGGTTGAAACACCAGGCTAGTATGGGTTGGGTCTGTTGGCCAGAGTCTTGTGGTTGAGATCGAATTCCAACCTTGAAGTTGAAAAGCTCAGGTGGAATGGTATTTCGGAGTCTACGTAGAAGCTAGAACGTCAAATATCCTTTGTAAGGGATCGAAGGATCATGACCACCCCTTTCGAATTAGGGTCACCACTATGGGATCAAGAGAGATCCAAGATCGTTGGATCAGAGGGCAGGTGAACAAGTGTCATCCAATGAAGGAGAAACAAAAGGTTTAGTAGGTTTAAGTCTTAGATGTCATATTGGCATGTGAGTGAATGTGAGTCGTAGATCTCGCGGTGGTTCAAAGGATCGACACTATGGGAGAAGCGAGCCCTCATGTTGCATGTAGGAAAATCTCTTGAAGCCTGTCGAACATTGATTCCAGAAGACACACGGCAGTAGATCTCGTAGTCCAGAGACTTTGTACTACAGGAGTTTTCATGTCTCCACAAGTGAAAAGTATCGAATCCCGAACTCGTGAAGGTACACAGACTATCAATTTAGGATCCCTTCGGGACCTTTATCAACCATTGGATCAAGCAGTGGAAGGATAGGTTAAGCACTTCGGTGAATTGGGTGAAGTGTTGAAGATCAGCCAAAGAAAATCTTTGAACTTCGATGCCCGATGATCGGGTGTTGGCAGGATTAGTGCCAAGTTTAAACATTTTCCCAAGAGAAACTATCGATGGTTGAAGGAGGAAGGGGATGATGATGTTCCATGCCACATCATCAAGGATATGTCCGATTGTCGATGGTTGAGGATCAGAGATATTGTGAAATGACCTGGGCTCGCTAAGGAAATTCACCCACGACCGATGGTCAGGGATCAGCGAGTTGGTGAAGTGTTGAAGATCAACCAAAGAAAATATTCGATCGTCGATGATCGATGGTTGGGGGTTGACAGATTTTGATGAAATTTTCATTCGTCAAAAAAATTCATCGATCACCGATAGAGTATATCAACGAACCGGATTATGTATAATTTGAAATCGACAGTGCAGATTTCCCCATATGAGCATATTACATCAGATGAAGGTGAAACCCCCAAAGCTCCAAAGGGTGAAGTAAATCCCCACCGTTGATTGGGAGAGTATACATGGAAATAGATCCTGCAGTCTGAATACTTGGCACTCCAGGAGGATGGAGAGTGTGGACAGTCTAGAACTCCTAAAGTCGAAGTCTCAGAGCTCCTATTGACTGTATATCCAAACAGTGAATGAGGACCATCAATCAGTGCATCCTTTTAGTATTTGGAAATTCAACACTCTGGAGAATTGGAAGTTGGAGTTGAGAGAACCTCTGAATTTCCAAAGTCTCAAAGCTCTAGATAAGTTCTTTTTCAGCTAAGAGCATGGTCAAGACCATGGTCACATGTAGTTGAGAGATTAAGGAAGAAGGGATAGTGGCCGAATTGTTTTTTTCAAGACAGAAAAGTGATAAGGAAATATTTAGCCCATGGTTTCGAGTTGTAGTCACCTGGGAAGGTGGTTTGAAAGAAGAACCTGTGCATAATTGAATTATGTATCGTCCAAAGGATAAAATGGATTTGTTATATGATTCAGATTGATACATATATGTTCTTAAAGAATTGATAAGAAAAAGAACCTGTAACATGGTTTGGCAATTTTTTTTTATCATATGCTTAATTCTAACAAAATGGTCACTTGCACAATTTGCAAAATTAAGGGGTTTAAACACATCAGCTTAGAATGCATATTCAAGAAATTGAAGAAGGAGAGGGAGCTTCCATCCATGATAAGGAGGCCGAAGGCCAGAATACCAGAGTGGGTAATGCATAGACAAAATCCAATGGACGCAAGGGCGTAGGAGAGAAAGAAACATTGCTAGAAATGGTAAGAAGCCTGAAGATAGAAGTGCAAAGCTACAAGGTAGACAACGAGAGGTTGATGAGGGAGAAAAGTCAGATAAATGCTCAAGTGTTGCAAAGCTTAAATCAGTTGCAAATTCAAGCCAAGAATGGATCAAATCAAGAGGGTGAAGGTAGGTGTCATGAAAGAAGATATGATCATGGAAGAGATGGTCATCCCAGAAGTGCTAGTAGAGATCATAGACACCACTCACCTCCTTACTTGGCTAGAACGTTTTATGCATCAGAAGATTTTATAAGCAGTCTAGAGGTGTCTCCCATTAGGCACCAAAGAAGGAGACATGAAGTGGAAAGCTTTCAAGGAGAGATGAGGAAGCTTAAGCCACCCTCCTTTGATGGTGAAAAAGAAAGGGAAGATGATGTCGAAGAATGGTTTCTTGGACTCAGGAGATATTTTCAATTTCATAATTAATCATCAAACCTAGAAGCCAGAATTTCCACCTACCATTTACACGGGAAAGATGCAATGTGGTGGGATCAACTGACGAAATATGAACATATTAATGAGAATAGGATCAATTGGAAGCAGTTCAAAAAGTAATTCCAAAAGGAGTACCTCTCATAGAATTTCTATGACAAGAAAATGCAGGAGTTCTTTGAACTCAACCTAGGAAGCATGACTATGGCAGAATATGAGAAGAAGTTCTTGGGATTGTTAAAATATGTTGGGTTTATAAATGATGAAAAGGTAAAGATACAAAGGTTTTTAAGTGGACTAACAACCTTTTAAAAAGAAAATATTAGGTATGATGAGCCCAAGACCTTGACTGAGGCCATCAGGAAGGCTAAATACCTGTATGAGCAAGGCCAAGGAAGAGAATCCCTGTAGAAATCTTGGAAGGATAATAAGAAGGAGAAGTCCAATCAGAGGAGGAAAGGATTCAAACCTCCCTTCAATAGGAATGAGCCTAATATAAATCATCAAGATCAATATGCTAATGGTGAATCCAGGAAAGAAGACTCCTTAGGAAAAAGGAGAAGACCACCTATCCAATGTTGGGGATGCAAGGAAGATCACATGTACAAGGATTTCCCACATAGAAAGGACAGACTGAAGACTCTGCACAACGTCCAAGAGGATACAACAATCGAAGATATGGGAAGAATATATGCAGCTTTAGATGATCGACAAGCAGAGTACCAATCCAATATGATTGAGGTGGAAGGTAAGATCATAAATCAGCTTATTTCTATTTTAATTGATTTAGGATCAAGTCATTGTTACATTGATCCCAAAATAGTGGATAGATTACATCTGGAGAAAAGTAACCTTGGAAAATCAAGTTTGGTTTAGCTAGCCATTGGAACCAAAAGGAGAATCCATGATATGGTCAGAGGATGTTCCAAAAGTCTTAATGGTGTGAAGACAAATGTTGATCTAAATATTATACCATTGGGGTCTTATGATATTCTAATTGGAATGGATTGGCTCGACAAGCATCATGTTGTCCTAGATTTTCATGGAAAGACATTTACATGTCTTGATGGAGATGGAAAACAGAGCACCGTGAAAGGAGTTCCAAGACCCATGTCTATAAGGAATATTTCATCCTTACAGCTGAAGAGATGTTTTAGAAAATGATGTCAATTGTATGCAACCCATGTGGAGGAGCTAGAAATGACAAAGGGGCCAAGCCTTGAAAATTTATCAATACTACAAGAATTCGAGGATGTATTCCAAGAAATACTAGGGTTTACAAAAAAAAGGGAAATAGATTTCTCTATTGATTTAGTGCCAGGAGATGCCCAGGTGTCAAAAACACCTTACAGAATGAGCACACCATAGTTAAAATAATTACAAATGCAGTTGGAGGAATTGTTGAAGAAAGGGCACTTATTCCAAGTGTTTCACCTTGGGGAGAACCAATACTCTTTGTGAAAAAGAAGGATGGAACCTTGAGGTTGTTTATTGACTTTCGACAACTGAATAAGTATACTATAAAGAAAACGTATCCTTTACCTAGAATTGATGACCTCTTTGATCAGCTAAGAGGAGCAAAGATATTTTCAAAGATTGACCTAAGGTGAGGATACCATCAGGTAAGAATCAAGGAAGAAGACATTCATAAGACAACCTTTAGGACTAGGTATGGGAATTATGAATTTGTAGTAGTGCCATTTGGACTGAACAATACACCAATTTTCTTTATGTGCTTAATGAGCAACATATTCATAAATTATTTGGATAATTTTGTCATAGTGTTCTTGGATGAATTACTTGTCTATTCTAAGTCTGAAGAGGAGCATTAACATCACTTGAGACTGGTATTGCAAGTGCTGAGAGAACATCAGTTGTGTTCCGAGTTGAGTAAGTGTTATTTTTTTCAAAAGCAGATCCATTACTTGGGACACATTATTTCAGAGCATGGCCTAGAAGTAGATCCAGAGAATATTGAATCCAATAGAGGATGGCCAACACCCAAAAATGTGTCAGAAGTCAGATATTTTATGGGATTAGTTGGTTACTACAGAAGGTTCATAGTAGTGTTTTCTAAGATGGCTCATCCCATCACTTCTTTGCAAAGGAAGGGAACTAAATTTGAATGGACACATAAGTGTGAAGATAATTTTAATCTATTGAAGGAATTACTTACTAGTGCACATGTGTTAAAGATTGTTGACCCAAATGAAAGTTTTGTGGTATGTACAAATGCATTTAAGGAAGGAATTGGGGGAGTCCTCATGCAAAATGGACATGCCATTGGTTATGTGTCTAGAAATCTCAAGGAACATGAAAGGAACTATGCCACACATGACTTGGAGCTTGCTGACATTATCCTCACCTTGAAGATGTAAAGGCATTACCTCATGGGGAAGAGATTTGAATTAAGGACAGACCACATTGGCCTAAAGTATCTTTTCGAACAACCAACCTTGAATGCCAGGAAAATAAGATGGATGGAATTTTTAAGTGAATATGACCTCGATATCAAGCATATCAAAGGAAAAGAGAATAAATTTTCCAATGCACTTAGTAGGAGAGTGCATCTCATGCATGTTGTTACTGTCAGTATGCATCAGTGAGACTTGAAGAGCATAATTTTAGATGATATTGTTACAGATCAACATTACTTACAGGTAAAGGAAAGTTTACAACAAGGAGATATACAATAGAAAATAAAGGAGTATGAGATAAAGGAAGATGGATTATTTATGCATAAGAATATAATCTATGTTCTTGGTTCTGGAAAAATGAGGAATTTGGTATTGAAGGAAATGCATGATGTTCCTTATGTTGTACAACCCAGTTACCAGAAAATGATTACCGCAATAAGAAGCCAATTCTTTTGGCTGATAATGAAAACGGATGTTGTTGATTACATCACTCGATGTATGGAATGTCAGAAGGTGAAGGGTGATCATAGGCACCCAGTGGGGTTGCTACAACCATTACCAATCCCAAAGAAGAAATGGGAAGTGATAACCATTTATTTCATAACTAAATTACCCAGGACAACAAGACAACATGATTCAATCATGGTAGTGGTTCACAAATTAATAAAGGCTACTCATTTTGTTCTTGTAAAAACAACACTTACAACGGCTAATATTGCATAAATTTACATGAGGGAGATTGCTAGGTTGCATGGGATACCTAGGACAATTGTCTCGGATAGAGATCCAAATTTTACCTCCAATTTTTGGAGGGGATTGTTAAAAGGATTTGGTATAAATCTAAACTTAATCACAACATACTGTCCACAATCAGATGGGAAAACATAGAGGGTCAACCGAGTAATTGAAGATATGTTGAGAATGTACGTGATGGATAAGCCATCTAAGTGGGAAGATTACTTATGCTTGGTTGATTTTGCATATAATAATGGGTATCAAGCTTAATTGATAATGAGCCCATTTGAAGCCTTGTATGGTAGGAAATGCAATACTCCAGTGATATGGGCCAATCTAGTAGATAGAGTGAGTGGTACTTGGGCCAGAGTTGCTCAAGGATATAGAAGATCAAGGGGAATTTAAAGGCAGATCATGATAGATAGGAAGTTTATGTAGATAAGAACAGGACAGCTAGATAATTTAAAGTAGGGGAGCATGTACTTCTGAAAGTGAAGCCCAAGAAAATCTCTTTGGAATTGGGTAGTTGTACAAAGATGGCAGCCAGATTTTGTGGTCCATTTGAAATATTGGATAGAATAGGGCCAGTTGCATACATGATTTCATTGTTTACTTCTATGAACGTGCATAATGTATTTCATGTATCTTTTCTAAAGAAATATGTACATGATCCTAACCATGTTATTGATTGGAATTTGATTCAGGTAGATATAGAGGGAGAATTTCAGGTTCAACCAATTCAGGTATTGGACAGAAAGGTCAAAATGATCTGAAATTGAGTTATAGAGTTGGTAAAAGTTTAGTGGACCTGCTATGGTCCTGAAGAAGCTACATGGGAGCATGAAGGTTCCATGTAGGTGGAGTACCCACAATTTTTTGAATAAATTATGAGATTTTGATCTGTTTTTGTATATTCACTGAGGACAATTCCAAAATAAGGGGGGGGTATGTAACACCCAAGGTTTTGAGCCCCATGTTAAATAATGTATTTTGTTAATTTTCAAGAGGCCAGAGGGCCCAAACAATTAAAAGAGGCTAGTGTGCCTAAGAATTGTAATTTTTTTATCATTAATAATAATAAACACAGCGTTGGCTGCTAGACAGAGAAGGACTAGAGTTATAGGGGGCTATGATTCCACAAGAGAGGGGGATTTAGGGGATAAATGTTTATTTCCTATTTTTAATTACCCTTTTGTCTAAGGGAGTGGATCAATTACATGGGATTATTGGGGGAAGGTCAGGAGGTTCTTGATTTCCCATGAATTACTTAAACCTGCCCCTAGTCTGTTGGGGGGACTCACTCATTTACTTGTTCACCCCTTCGTTTGCTTATTCGGTCATCCACTTTCTCACTGGTTCATGCATTCATTCAATTGATCACTCGTTCATTCATCCCATCCTTACCTATCACTCATTGATCCATCCTCATCCGCGTATTTTCTTGGGAAATGGAAACGATTTGTCGAAGAGTAGCCATGATGTTGTTGTTTGTAGTGGTCACTGGTGTAATCCACCCATGAATTGAGTCATGCATGTCTGAAATGTGTTGGCCTATGTCTATATTTATTCACAGCTGCAAGTCCTGAGAGTTCAGCATTGAGATTCTGGACCAGTTGTGCTAGAGCCCTGGAAGGAGAAGGACTTCCTAAGGGACTGCATGGCAGAGAAGGGTGGAGGTATATCCTCTTGGGTGGTGTAGGCTGGGTAGAAGAGAGTTGGGTACTTGGATTGCTGCGAGTCTTGGGAAAGACTGTGAGAGCTTGAGTGCTGACTAGTTTGGGGAGCCAAGTAACACTCTGGAACCGTCCTTGTGGATTCCTAGCCCTGGCTTGGGGGTGACACTGTTGTTGAGATTTGGAACAATAGAGTCTACGGTTTGGTGGAACATCCTTGGTATGCAACCAGTTGGTTTCTTCTTTTTATAAATATAAGTTCTCTCTGTTATGGTATTATTTACCTATATATGAATGTATTTCATTGTGTATTTATTTATCGTTTAATTAAATATTATAATATGCATGCTCTCCAGTTATTGTTGTGCATGTTGTTAGATCTTTTCTTTTATGAATCCTTATTAATTTAAAAAGGTATTGATAAGAGAAAGAATTACAAGGGTGGGCTTGAAGGTAGCATACCTCAACTTGTGGGTGGTGGGGTATGTTACAACACTATATGACTTGATCCCTAATGCTCCTCGCCCGTCTAAAAATCCAACCTCAACACCTCCAGTACCTTCTCATGCTACTGATGACGTGATTGGAAATTTTCATGCTGAGACTAAGAATAAAAAAGAAATCCATTCCAATCTAAACTCTACTACTGCTAATGTACAAAATACTCCTCCTCTGACTCCTTCTCCTAGTAAAACCTATGAGGTTAATTTGGTTCAATCTACACCTACTGGTAAAAATAAAAATAAAAAGAAAGGGAAGAGTAAGAACAAGGAGGAAAACAATAGTAATCAACAATTCGATAAACCCAAAACCTAGCCTGTTGATGACAAAGAAAAGAGAAAACCTTGTTATCCTTGTCTTATCTGTGGTGAGGATCAATAAATGAAATATTGTCCATGACATGTTGAGGTTACTAATTTCCTGCAAGGAACTGGGACACCTCCTACACCTGTCAATTTGTCACAATCTTTTCCTCCTCGGTAGCAGGCCCAATTGGTCATTCATGACCAACCTTCTCCCTCTACCACATATTATGTACTTATGTGTAATGGTGACTGTAAGAAGAATGAAGTTGCAGTCACTACTCGAACTAGATATTATTCTCCTTCGAAAGATAAAGTTGATGATTCACCACCTCTATTGGTTCAACCTCCTCCATCGACTTCACCT